>PISX010005590.1:0-106074 GCA_004024625.1 Mellivora capensis | reverse complement strand
AGAGTCAATTATCATATGGTTTCACTTATTTGCAGAGCATAACAAATAACATGGAGGACATGGGGAGATGGAGAGGAGAAGGGAGTTGAGGGAAATTGGGGGGGAGATGAACCATGAGAGACTATGGACTCTGAAAAATAACCTGAGGGTTTTGAAGGGGCGGGGGGTGGGAGGTTGGGGGAGCCTGGTGGTGGGTATTATGGAGGACACACATTGCATGGAGCACTGGGTGTGGTGTAAAACTATGAATTCTGTTACGCTGAAAAGAAATAAAAAAAAATATTAAAAAAAAAAAAGTTAGACCCTATTCAGTTATGGTCAGTGTGTTGTTAAGTATCTCAAACCCACTGACTTTGGCATTTTATTTTGTTTGTTCTTAAAGGGACACCTGACTTCTTTTGTGCGGATGCTCCTATCTACCTCCCTCAAACAAAATAAAGTGGTTAAGAAAATGGAAAAAAAAATAAGAAAACTCTAATATAGCTATGTATTTAGAAAGGCAAAATTCTATGGGGTTATTTGAGGTTTCCTAAAGCACATGCTATTGGCTTGGGGTTGTGAGCCATTGTCTTAGAGGCTTGATAGGTGACTGATAAATAATCTTAGAAAATACGGTATGCCTAGATTTTATTCTCAAGTGTGATATCCCTGTAAAGTAAACAAACAAAAAACACCAATTGAATTTTAACAGGGACTAATATTTCCTGGTGAAGCTGGTGTCAGAAGATCCTTCTGGGGATTCCAAAATTCAGAATTCATGGATGATCTCTAGTTTATATGATATTCACTTATATGATTTATATGACATTTATATGATATGAGCATTTATAGGGTATGAACATCACATTTATATAGAATATTAGATATTAAAGGATAGGAGCTATCCTTAGTGTCTATATGTTATAGTTTCCAGCACTGGCTCCTAGAATATTTTACAGATATAATCAGTATTTTTTAAAAGCAGAGCAAATAATTAGATACTGGATCACATTGAGACTATTCACATTTGGGTTATAATCCCTTTTCAATATGATTTTGAGCATAATTGGAGAGTTTCTACAGCTGAGTGCATGCACACTGATACCATGAGGCATGTTCCATGTTTTCTATATTGACGACTTATGTTTAAAATGTGAGACTGGTTATAAACATCTGTCATTGTGAGTAGAAGCAGCTGTACCACCGAAGAGTGTCTAGTGTAAGAGATCAACCACATTATAAGCACATGAACTTGAGTTTACATTTCAGAAAAAAACAAAAACAAAACGACTTAACTGAATAAATCCACGTAATCAGATGCTTTCTGTATGGGAGGAGTACAGTTTTCTTTGCAAAATGTTTCATTTTTATTGTTACCCATACTTTAGTTTTACCCAAAATGATCTTTTGTTTTGTTTCTTTTTCTACCCGCCCCCCTCCCCACCTTCGGCTTCCTCTCTTTGGATGTGTGTGGACTCCTTGAACTTGATTCCTTCTCTCCCATGACAGGTAAGAAAGGACAACTTTGCTGCTTATATTTTCTTCTGTGCTTTAGTTATATTTAGTGAGAAACATCACTTGTCTGTTCCACTGCTGTACTTTAATATGCCTAAAATATGCTCCTAAACTTGAAAGCTGATACCTTTTGGAATGCCTCTGAGATGAAACCTTTAAATTATTGATGTTATATGCTGCATATTGTTATTTAGATCATGTGTTGGTATTTGTGTATCAAGGCGTTTTAGTAAGAGGGATGAGTTCCTGAAAATCAGCCTGTAAATTGATTCATCCTTCCCAATTGACTCCTGTCGTAACTTCTGATTGGCAATGCTGCCTTGTGTTTTCAAAGCTGAGCTTCCTTTGTTAGCTTCATGGCCCTCAAGTTGCTGGCTATTTATAAAAATCAGGAAAATGCACTTGGTGAGTAAGGACATGACCTTTTGTCAATCAAATCATCTCTGATATTATAAATAATCACTACCATCTGCATGGCAGTTTTTTTTAAGTGGAACATACGTGTAATTAAAATAATATTCTTGGTCGCTTTGGATGCTCCCACATCAATTTTACTTTTGGTATAAGTGAATATATCTTATATAACTCGCCAAAAATTTTAGATTCCTTAAAAAGCATTTTTTTAACTTCTTGAGGAAAATAGATAAAAAAAAATTTCAAAAATGAGTGATAATGGTACTATATGTCTAAGACAGCCTGTGTGCTCTTTGGGGCACGTGTGTCTTACATACTGAAGAAGCAGATTAACAATATGTGGTGATCCTCAAAAACAGTCATGAGAAATAATGATATTACAATGGGCATGTTAACCAAGCCATTCTGTTAGGTTCTCTAGGATATATCTTTATATTATTGAAGTGAGAGGAAATAGCATTTCTAGCTTCTATTAGCTTTCTTCCCCCAAAGAACTGCCTTTGGAGTTATGATTTAATGTTACATCTCCAGCTTTTAACCAGGCTTTTTATAGCAAAATGACTACATACAGAACAAACTACAGTTAGTAAATAGCTCTTCATGTTACTTGATGGCTCTTAATTCATCAAGACACACAATAAACTTACAAGATTTTGTGCTAAGAATTTCTTTTTTCTGTATATACCAAACATATATATATTTTTTCTCAAATTAGGAAAAAATAAAACAAAATGGGTTTCTGTTTTTGACTGCCAACTATGAAACTTAGAATTAAGATTTTTTTTTAATAGTTCCTAGTTCATCGTAGCTACTGGTGAAATTCTTTTTTTTTTTTTTTCAATATCTTTCCATGTTTTCTAAAAACACCCATCATTTTAAGAGCACTGCTTATGTTGTGTTATTATGCTATTTACTAACTGTAGTTTGTTCTGTATGTAGTCATTCTTGTAATACTGTGAGTCTCTGTCTTTAGTCAACATTATAAATGATAAGTAACATTAGTATGGATCATAATAAGTCCTAACATTCTTTAAGAGTTTCCCAAGTATCACGCGCTGGTGTTAACTTGTTTAAATCACATGTGGGTACTTGTATGCTGCGTATCTGTTTGGAGCAGATTTTGTTGATGTTTGGGGGAAAGAGCACATTTATATCATAGCATATCAGATAATACTATTCTTAAAATATCCTCCATGTATCTCAGCCAGCGTTTTTTCTCTTTTCTCACTTCTGCCCCTTCCTTCTTATGTATAAATGTAAATTTCACCCTGTTTTCTTATGTAGAGCAAATCTGCTCCATTTGGCCCTTCCACTTGTACTCAACTCTGAGCCTTCCCCTGCATATTTAAGAAACCTGGAGATGCATTAAATAGGGAGAAGTATTACAATTCTGAGAATTTGGTCTTTCAGTTAAATTGATAGTAATTATAATCAATGGTACCAATTCTGGAGTTAGATTCTTTAAAACACACTTGGATTTGGCAGTAGCTGAACTTAATTCAATAGGAAAACATACATAATTAGTTCAGTCCCAGAATCTTAATTCTAGAACTGTTCCATGTTTGTGGCTTACAAGAGAATAAGGGCATCTGGCATGTGTTTTTGTGGTAGAATCCAAACGAAGAAAGTAGAATATGTGCACCTTAGTCTAAACTTCAGAGAATGAACTGAAGTCTGAGTTGTCCTGAGTTCAACCATAAACAAATATTTTCAATGTGTTAAGGGTCGTACATAGAAATAAATGCGTGAGGCAGAATTTCAGGGATATTAAAATGAATAAAATGAAAACAGTATTACAATGCTGAAAGATTTATGAGATGACTATTTTGCATTGACCAGACGAAGAATACATTTAAAATATTAATAAGTGTACATATTACAGTACTGAAATGCTGAGGATATTTAAATGAATGGTTATAAACTCTGAGTACCAAACAACTGCATTTCATGGCTATGATGTCACTTGAGAGACGCATTTTATCGGCTCCCCTGTATCATCTGATCTATAAATAGAACTCCCTAAAATACCTACAGAGTGGTATATTAAATATAGGTTTCTTCACAGCATTCATAGGGTGGTAAGCAAACTTGTCGCTAACCCTATACTCTGTTTCTATTATTGTGTTAATTCTGGCTAAATTGCTTCAAATTTCGTGTCATATTGTGCTATTTGTTGTCTTAGCAATCAATATTAAATCACAGCTGGACGGCATGGGTGAGCCGTCTACGGTGAACCATACAAGGACCCTTACTGCTATTGTGTATTTAGAACATGAGTGTGTGGCTTGCGACTGCTTGTGAGCTAATTATGAACACTTATCATAATGACTTCCTTGATAATCAAGCTGGGGTTACCATTGGGTATAGGTTAGTTCTTAACATAATTTACCTTCTTGGACCAGTTCTGATGAAGACCCATGTTAATCTGAATATTATACTTCAGCTAATTAAGTTCAAAGAGAGTCCATTTATTTGAGTAAATTATCCCATTATTTTTGCTAACTAAATGCATTTTGAAAAGCTGAAAAAAAAAAAAAGGTGACCATTGCTGGAATTTGTTTCTGAAACCATATGCATGCCATCTGGTATTTATCCTCATGGTTATTGTATCAGTATTCTGTGGTAGGTCGGAGGGACTCAGGGACACATTTCATACCACCATTAATAAAAGAACAGGAGAAGTGGAGAGAGATTTTGTTTTCAAAGGGTGGAAGGGGATTTTCCTGTTACATGATTATTACTGACTTCACAATTATAATATTAATGTGCATAAAGTACCCAGAACAGTGCAGATATATGGTTATGAGACTTTGACAGGAGTATGGTAGAAGTGAGGGTTCCCAATGGTCTGCCCCTGAATGTGCCATCTTTCATGAGTGGATAATCTGCTCTCACCTGTCTGCATCCTCAGTTTGCATACTAATAGGTCTGCGGGACCCACCGGTCCAATTATAGTGGTAAGTTATGCCCTAGCTGTTAGCAATATTTCTTGCTAGGCAATCTATTAAACTCATACCTTCTTCTGGTCTCACTCATGTGCTAAACCCTTCAATGAGACCATGGTCATGATACCTTTGCTTATTTCCAGATCTCTCAATTCTAGCCACTCTTGCTGAAAAGTATGTCTCAAGGATCTCCTGGACAACTTTGTTATCACCTGCTTCTTGTTTCCCACCTAGAGAATGAATTCATTGTACCATATGAATCATAATTAATGTTGATTAATAAGTCCTTCCACAGTACTTCCCCAGCTATTCTCCTTCCCCAGGTAATCAATATGAACAAATACACATCTTCCATTTCCTTAGAGTCATGCCTCATTCTGACTGCTGCCCAGGAACTGGCTCTAGTGTTCAGCATTTACCCGAGCTATGTTCTCATCTTGTCTTCCTCCTTGTTCTCTGCCTCCTTTGGAGGTACTTGGTACATAGTTAGTTGTTCCTAATCCATCAAATTTGAGTTCACTTGAATCAAAAATCTCTAATACAACATCCCCGTCCAGCACTGGAAATCTCACACTTCTCTGATAATTGCAACTGGACAGTCCTGTGCCCCTCTGCTTCCCATGTCACTCATGTGTGTGATCCATAGAGACTTGATGGTCCATTGTTAGTTAATATGTCATATTCAGCAAGCATTTATTTGTGTCAGTCTGACTACCCAATATTGTGAAGGTACGGTCGTGAGATGAAGGTTACCATCTTGTTGGGCCATTCCTGTCAATCTTCACAGTAGCATCACAGATGTCATCATCCCCAGTGGTTTTTTTTCTACCATGTGTGATGGAGAGACACTATGAAACTTTCATTTTCTAAGTCTATACCCAACAGGAAAATTAAAAGCTCATGTAAGAATGAGGTGGGTAGATCTAGGCTCAACCCAAATTCTGTCAGTGGAGCTCCAACTTGGCTCCAACTTGTGACTCTTCTAAAGGGTATATTTACATACTAGAGGATGAAAACTCCTGATTTTTCTTTTCCTCTTTTACCTGTGGATTGTAGGTAGGTCAGGTTGCTTTTGTTTTGGGGGTGGTTCTGCCCAGAATAGCCACTGTGTCTCAAGTCCTATTTCCAGAAGTCGTCATTTTGTTGGTTAGTCCACACCGTAGAGATTTGGTTCATTCTTATGACTTTTTTGTTAAATCCATACTTTCTCCAGGCATTCACACTCTTTCTATGACAACTAGACAGAATCTCAGTTATTTCAACTAACTTAAAAGAGCTTAGCCTCTCATTTTGCTTCAAACCACATTCTACTAAGGAACATACACCAGCGGTCAAGAAGCTGGGCTTGGGGCTATTGGGTGGTTCTACTTTGTGTCACAGGTACATCTTCCCCCTTGGTCTTGACTTGGTCCTATGGTAGGGTGAATACCCTTCAATTCCTCCTTAGGAAATTGAGGACTTTTCCTTTTGGGGGCATTCTCTTTCTCTCTTCTTCTTTGAGAGCTTTAGTCCTAGTGTCTACAGATAGATGATCAGTCCCAAGATACCTTCACCATTTCTAACAGAGAAATTTAATTTTTTTGGAGGATGGCCTTTGCTGAGACCCTAATACATATATGTGGGCATATAACTGAGTTTGAACTCCTCCATGACTTTTAAGCACAAATTAAAATTGATTTGAGTCTTCTTATATATTGACAGGAAGTACAGTAGCTTCCCTTTTGGGGATCCTCCCTCTCTTAAAATTTCCATGAAACCTGAGGGCTTCTCCGATCCAAATAGGGGCTGAAAGGTCAGTTCAATTTCCATTATAAGAATAGAGAGATTGAATCCTCTTCAGTTTGCTAATGCCGTTGCTTGTGACTGCCAAGTGTGGTGGCTGTTGACAAAATCATGCTCCCTGCTCTGACAGATGCTGCTAATTCACATCTCCACACTGGCCAAGGGCACTCTGCCAATGTTGACTTTTGAGTGAGGACGACTTTAATTTCTCAGAGCCATGCTCTGAAAAAGTTGCCCTTCACTTGGCTTCCCGAGGTCATGGTTCTTGCTGTTCAGTTCATTTAGTCCCTTTTCAGAACTAGAACCACTGTTTTCTTACTGACCCTGGAGACCTGTACCTAGAGATCAGGTAACTTTTCCCTTTTTGTTCTTAAAACACAGGAGGTTTCACTGTACCCATTTCCCAGATAGTTCCCCATTCTGAGGGAGGTTCCCTTAATGACTGTAGGCATCCCTCAATTCATCCTTCTCAAAGTTTCCCTCAAGGATTTCAAAATAATTCTGACTCCTCTCTTAATAGAATATTTAAAAAAAACAAACACACCAAAAAACAGAGCGTTTGGCTACATAGCCTAATAATAATAACCATTTAGGTTTTAGAATGTTTTTCAGGATTTAAAGTGACTCCTTATTGCAT
Organism: Mellivora capensis; assembly: GCA_004024625.1. Classification (NCBI taxonomy): domain Eukaryota; kingdom Metazoa; phylum Chordata; class Mammalia; order Carnivora; family Mustelidae; genus Mellivora; species Mellivora capensis. The sequence goes on along the minus strand of PISX010005590.1, from coordinate 98,802 downwards.
TTATTCTTCACAACCATTCTCAAGATCAATGTTACTGTATTCCTTTGTGACAATATGTGTCACAGTGGGGAGTGTTGGCATCATCAGCTCAAAGAAATGAATGTTACCCTCTTGACCTTTATGATGATGGGGAAAAGTTAATATCTTAACTTATGAACTGAACTGCATGTTTCCTCAATAGCAAAATATTAATTATACTGTGATTTTGGTTTGCCAAGGAGTTCTGAAAAAAGGATAAGTTTTCTTTATCTTCTTTTTGTGTGTACGTGTGTGTGTGTGTCTTTTTAACTTCACATTGGGGTAGAATGCTAAAAAGATAGAGGCAAGTATAGAAAGTCATGAGATATATTTTGATTTATTAAAGAAAGAATGTCAATATCTTCCATTTTGAAACAAATATAAGGACTATTATTATATATTTTTCAGAATGCCTAAGTGAATTCCTGACGATCTCATGGTCCTGCTTAAAGCCGTCAGTTCAGGGTCAGGATTCAAACATACTGTTCTTACTGTCTGTACAAGTTTTTCCACTGTGCCCACGACTCTCTGTCTTTATGATGTATCAGAATAACCTCAGGAAACTTTTAGGAGAGGTGCCTAGAACTGCCACATATTTAGTAAATCACAATCTCTGAAGATAGCTAAGGTCCAGGAGTCGGTGCTTTGGTCAAGCACTAAGTGGAAATTTTGCAACACCATTTCAGAACCACCAAAAATGCATACACACACACACACACACACACACACACACACACGGAGAGAGAGAGAGACATGGGGAAGTAATAAGAGAAGAGAGATCCTTTGGGCACATGGCCCATGGCCCAGCACATATACTGGAGGAACTCCACTAGTATGGGTATTAACGAAGAGGCAATGGGATGACTGCTTTCTTGCTACTGCCCCACTAATAGTCTATGCTTCAACATAACCGGCATTGTTGGGAGACCTCTTTCTGAGATGTCTCTTTGGCACATGTTTTAGAAATATAACAATATGAAGAATAACTAGAAATATTTTTTCCTCAAGGACAAATTGAGTTTGACTGCGTACAATGGATGTTTCTGGTTACTTTACTCCATTCTCTCCTTTTCTCCTGTCCTCACTCCTGCTTCTTTGCCTCCCCTTGCCAGCCTGTTACTTCCCTTCTCTTATTCTGTGTTGAGATCTCTTTCATTCCTCCTGACTGATATTATACTGTTTCCTTTTTCACAGTCACCCTGAGGGAGATTTTTATGTTTTTTCCACATCCCATTTATAACACCCAGTTCTTGTTAAATGGATTCAAGAATTTATTGGTGCAGAATTCATTAATAGAATGAGATGCCCTCTCTTGAGCTGAGGATAGTGTGTATGAGAAGTTTTGTTTTGAAGGCTGTTGCCACTGGTAAGAAATAGCCCTTCCCTTTTGTTTTTATTTTTATTTTTGGCTAGTTAGCAGTTCCCCTATTGCCAGTATTTTATAATGGTCTTCATTAAGAGAAAGAGCCGTAACTCTGCCATTGCCTCCTTAGAATTTTAACAGTGCCTTAAGCACTGAGCACTTGGGGTTTTCCATCTTAGGTGGATAGAGTTGATGAGGAAAATAGCCACAGAATAAATGGGGAGATTGTTTTTGTTTTGTTGATGGCTTCTTCTAGTAACTTCTTTAGTCTTGCTCGAGCTAAGATTATTAAGAGCTTAATGAAAGAGCATATTGCCTCTTTACTTAAAGAGCCATTTAATGAAGACTCTACTATCATCCCAGCCTGGGGGCAGTGGGAGTATAATTGATATGACTTCATAGTGCCACAAATTGGTAGTTGTATAGTGTGTGGCCAAGACCTGAATCTTGGTATTTTTGAATCCAAGCCTTTGTATACTACCGATACTAGATTTGTGGGAAATATAAATACAGAACGAAACATGCTTTGTGTGTGTGTGTAACTCAGTAAGATTTGGACTTATACCTGTTGCCCATATGAATAGGCTTGGGGCTCCTGCCCCACTTCTACATGATGCCTGGACACAAGACAGGTATAAACAGCCTGCCCTGAGTCCAAGACACCCTTGGCTGAATTTCCCTGGATAACTGGGTTGTCCAGGGGTGATGGGTAGAAGCAGAAGTGCTCATAAGTGGGAGGTGGTGTCCGGACTGCCTTGCTGTTTTGGCCACATTAGAAGAGGATAAGAAAGAAGAGCAGTGGTCTAAAGAGCACTCACCAAAGCCAAGAGTTCCAAGGACAGGGCTGTGCTCCAATCCAATTCCACCTAAAATCCCTTTTATCCCATTCCTGAAAGTCCCACCCCTGACTCCAGTGGCCACATTCTATTCTTGATACTTATTTTATCTTTGACTTTGGGCAAATTTCATTCTTCCTTGTAATAGAGTGACGATTATGGGGACAGAACATCCATAGTTCCTAGGAATCACTCTACTCTGGGAATTTGTTTACAAAGATGGCCACCATCAACTCCTCCCACCTTGTATGCTCTAGCTGCTTTATCCATCAAGAGGTGGAGCCTTCATTGCGTGTCCTTGAATGGGCTAGCCTTCTAACAGACGTCAACCAGTATAATTTAGCAGATGTGACATTCTCGGTCTTCTATTCTCTTGGAAGTAAGAGATGACAACTTGAGACCAGAATGCCCACATGAGTCTAAGGGGGAGGCCATGTGGGAAGACCTAGGCCTGCCCCACAGGACTTCTCCAACCACCACGGTTGAAATGCCAGACACGTGAATGAAAATTTGGGTTGGGATGAACTTGTTCCTTTTCTGCTCCAAGTGGTGCCTGCTAGTGTTGAATGTCTCAATAGGTTTGGTTATTCTGGGCATTTCATATAATTGGAATCATACAATAAGTGGTCTTTTGTGACTGGCTTCTTCCATTTAGCAACCATGGTGTAGGTTTTGAAGGACTATGCACGACATAGCATGTATCAGTACTTCATTCCTTTTTTTTTTTTAAGATTTTATTTATTTATTTGGTAGACAGAGATCACAAGTAGGGGGCAGAGATCACAAGAGAGAGAGGGGGCAAAGAAGGCTCCCTGCTGAACAGAGAGCCTGATGTGGGGCTTGATCCCAGGACCCTGAGATCATGACCTGAGCCAAAGGCAGAGGCTTAACCCACTGAGTCACCCAGGTGCCCTACTTCATTCCTTTTTATTGTCTAATAGCATTCCACTATATGGATATACCATTGTTTGTTTATTTATTCATTAGTTGATTGACATTTGGGTTGTTTCCACAGTTTGCCTATTATGAGTTATGCCACTATGAACATTCATGGACAAGTTTTTGTATGGAGGCATGTTTCCAGTTTTTCTGGGTATACACTTGTGAATGGAATGACTTCTGTTTTAAAAGTATTACTCTTGTCTGCTGTGTTGAGAATAGACTGAAGGGGGTCAAAAGTAAACATTGTTGTAGCAGTCTAGATGGGAGAAGATGGCGACTGCAGGTTTTTGACTGACGACAAGTCCTGGGATATGACTGAGCTGTGGACCCCCATGATGGCCACTGCTCGAGATGGTGCCATCACAACATGTCAACATATCAACAAGTCTGCCCTACCATCCTGAATATGACGTGAAAAGCCCTACATTTAATGGATTAGCACCCTGTGGCATATGTTTTCTAGAGAGAGTTTCTATTCATAGATCCAATGATATTGTACCAGATCAACATGAATGCTATTAAAATACAACTGTCCAATAATATTAGAGCCATAAAGCGTAACTGTAGCTGGCTTGCAAAGAATAAATTTGTGGCCGTATTATTTGAATGCTTTCACCAATTGTAGGCTTCCTCAACTGTGAAATGCATCACAATTTATGACACTCTTGGCAATCTCAGTTTCTCTCTGGTAGAATGAAAGTTTGGGAGGAAGGACTTGTGGGAAGAGATGAATAGGGAGAGAAAAAATAGAGCCCATACATCTGACTATAAAATGTCTTCTGAGGGTGATGAGAGAAAGAGAGGGAGGGGCGTCACAACCCACATCTGCCAAGTTCCGATGCCCACAGTTGACGACATCCTTGCATACTGAGCCTATGCTCTGGCTTAGAACCTAATGGTCTGTTTGCTTAACAGAGGAGTATCTCTTCTTTGAGCACCCATTGTGCATAAAATCGGTTTCTAAATAAGGGAAAGTGACATTAAATATATCAAGTGCCTACTACTATGTATACTTTTACGCATTAACCTTCATTATACTCTCTGAGCGGAAACTGTGGCTAACAGAATGGATTCTGGGGCCAAACCGACTGGCTCCCAATTCCAGCTCCTGCCACTTATTAATTGCTGATTCGGGGCATGTTATGTAACTGCACTGTACTTGTTTCCTTACCCGTAGATGGGGATAATACTGATAACCTACCACACAGGGCAGTTATGAGGATTAATATACTCAAAGCATTTAGAGCAGAGCCTGGCCCATAGTGAGTCTTTGATGGCACCAGTGGGAACTGAGTTCTGCCAGAGAGCGTGGCTCATTTCCTTTCACCTTACATGCTGTGTCTTCACAACGCATATAAGAACAATACATCACACACGATTTATTGCTTTCCTAATGCATCTGTTACACATCTGGTATGCTAAGAAATCCTGATGAATGTAGGGGCCTAAAGTCCTCCAAAGCATCACGAGTCCAGTCGAATTTGTTGGTTGGTTAGGATTTGAGCCAGTTTGTGAACTTGACCTTTGACACATACCACAAAACTTTCGTAGTCTAGCATACAATCATAATGGCGAATGAAGCAAAATTTCATGGAAAACGAGACTTAATTTATGTGACTTCTTATACTCTGACTTACATTTGTTCTACCCTTTTCTTTTCTCCTTAGACCTATAACCAAATATAAGAACCATAAATCATGACTGTTTGTTAAGGCCCTGTATGATAGATATCTAACTTTTCCCCTCTAGAAAAGCTGGAATAATAAATAACAGTGTTCTAGCAACCCTCAGGTACCCTAACCTCACTGCGTAGGCTGTAGGATTCAGTTAGCCTATTGTTCCTGACCAGATTGGAGATTTATTTTAGGTGATATCTGAAGCGCCAATTTCTGATATCTTACAGTTTCACGGTTCTGGGCACCTAGCAGGCACTCAGTAAATAGTTGATTGATTGATTTGATTTCCACAGCTTTCTGGTTAGTAAAGTGCCAGCATGTTCTGCCTCGTCCATGTGTGTGCACATTTATATCACGTTATTTTCTTTCATTTGTCAGTTTTGGACACTCTAAATGGGAATAGATCACAAGTTTCGACAGAGAATGGGAAATGGTTCAAAGTACTGGTTCCTTCCTGACATTTTCTCACAAATGAGCTTTTTTACCATTATTATTTAAAGAGCCTATATATTAGCAAGTAGGGACAAAGCGGACATACCGTGTGCTCTGTAAGTCAGATGAAGTCTTAGCTCTCCATTCTTTTTAGGGCCTGCAATGATGACCTTGCCAGAAAGAGTCACCAGAGTCAGGTATACAATATTCCAAAGTAAGGATTCTGTAGAAGTTCCTGTAGGTGGCTTATACAACCAGAGGTCTTCCACTGCTGAGTCTGCACTGCCCCCTCAGAGGGCAGGTTATAGCCTTCAGTAGTTCCTATAGCATGTTCATTCAAGGATAGGGATATTTCTAAGATATTTAACTAAACCACATATCTTGAACATTTCCTAGTGCTGATGAACAAACCATGAATTTCGCCAATGAATACCCATTTTGGGCATTCATAATACCAATGAACAAGACTTACGGTGTTGATTGAAATACAGATAACAGACCCTCCTCTAAAGAGTTGGTGGATTGGTGTGAGTTCCCTATCTTGGGAATTCTTGATTAGGTCAATTGACTATAACTTGGCTGTAACTTAACTAAATTATATAGATACTATCTACCTACTGTCTCTGCTATTCAAAAAATAGCTTAGAACTTTCTATTTTATTATCCTTCCAGTGTGTTTTTTAATATAAGTGGATACATATTTATATATTTTTCCTTTTTCTTTTTTTAATTTTATGTTTTCAGTGTTCCAAGATTTCTTGTTTATGCACCACACCCAGTGCTCCATGCAATACGTGCCCTCCTGAATACCCACCACCAAGCTCACCCATACCTCCACCTCCTTCCCTTCCAAAATCCTGTTTGTTTCTCAGAGTCCACAGTCTCTCATGGTTTGTCTCCCTCTCCGATTTACCCCAATTCACTTTTCCTTTCCTTCCCCTAATGTCCTCCATGTTATTCCTTATGCTCCACAAGTAAGTGAAGCCATATGATAGAGTTTTCTATTTTAAATATGCTATTAGTGAGTTTCATTCTCTCCACTTTGTGTGTTTGCGACAATCGGAACCCCTCCTGCGTTTATAAAGCTTGTTTACTAAAGGCTTACATTTCATAAAATGAAAAGAAAGACAATTGGAAAGCTTCTTCTTCTCCTTCTTCTTCTTTAAATGCGCAGATACTCCCCTAGGATGTTCACAAGGGAGTGAACTAACACCTGTTTGGAACTACCATTGGTCAGCACCTGCCACACAAGGAGGGTCTGGACTATGCTTCTGCTGGCATTTAGCTAGGAAGATAACATGCATACATGGAAAACAACTAGAGAACAGCACACTAAAGTATGTAATTAATAATGAAAGGATATGAGAGTGTAGATGACACAGAAGTAGTGGGAGATCACAGCGACCTCACATATCCCAGGAGTAGGTTAAGGTGGAGGTGAGGTACCAGGAAGGGTAGGGTTTATAAAGGGAAGAACATGGGAAAGGCATTCTAGATTGATGGGATAAGAGATCGTCATGGGGTGAGGGTGGACATGTGGGAGCATGGTGCGTTTCTAGAACAACAAAGAAACTAGTCTGACTGGGGTAGTAGGGTAGAGGGGTTGGACAAATAATAATAGTTCATATTTATTGGGCGCTTATTATGTGCCACGCTCTGTGCTAAATATATCTATGAATACATTTAGTGATTCAAAAATCCTTTACGAAGTAGTTGCTACTGTTATTCCTGCTTTACGGAAGATGAACTAAGGTACGGTGAAGTGAAGTGACTTGCCCAGGGATCACATGGCTGATCAGGGACAGATGTGGGATTTGAATCCAGGCACCTGACTCCAAACACTGCAGACTCACATCTGTAACTGCTATCCAGTTTTGCCTCTCTGGTGGCCACTGGCTGGGGTAGCTGGTGTAGCGTGGGGAGTCTTGGATACTGCAGATGTTCAATGCTGATTCCGATCAGGTGTTAGCAATTGCTTGGCTACAAACGCTGCTAGCAGAATTAAGGCTTAGAATGTAGCTAGGAAAGGGGACCTTGAGTGACACCCATGACATTTAGTGGCGCCCTTGCTCTCCATTCCTTCAACCTAGTCGTAAAGAACCTAACATAATTAAATATGACCTTTCCCCTTAGAAAATGAGGTACGCGCTCTTTCTCCCTCCTTTTATTTTTGTTTTTTATTTTTTGGCTTTTAATGTATTTCTTATAAGCATGTTGTGATTTAACACAACTTCAAAGAAGTTCGCCAGTGATAGAATAGCTTACAAAAGTGTTTGAAATGTATAAAATTCTGTTGCATAAAACCTATGCAACAGGAATAAAATAATACTCGAATTTCAAGGTGAAACTGGGAAATGTAAAAATGTCAGGCTTTCCTGCTTGACACTTTGGGGAAATATTACCGCAATGAGATTACTCTGACCCACAGTACTACACTATATACTCAAGCACTAAATTTTGGTGACATCCTCCCTATGAGGATGTAAATAATGCTTATTCAACAAGATGGAAACATTTCTAAATTTTGCTAAGTGATCTCCCAAAGCAGCTGAAAATATCTTTAATGTGGAACAAATTTATTCCTTTGTAATTGCTATTTTACATCCCGTGTAATCACATGGGAGAATTCCCAAAAGATTGGCAGGCTACAGTTTAAATCCATCCGAAACATGTGAGAAAATATCAATAAGCAGGCTTCCATTAAAATGAAAAAGTGCTAATAAGTACAGCAATTGGGTCACGAAAGTGGATGCCTTTGTAGGACAGCAATGAGCCCTCTTAGGTGGAGTTCTGTATTTGGAAAATATTTCTAAAAATTCTCAAAGTATAACTCAGGCTAGAAGTTGGAATGGTCCTTGGTTTAGGGTGAGTGTTGTCCCACTGGGTTGTGGGGCTACCCCCCCCCCACACACATATCTTTTGGCCACATATCCCCTCACAGCCCTCCCCATCTGCCAGAGAATACTGACTTCTGCAAAGCACTCAGAAAACCCTTCATTGAATTGAGGGAAATACATTGGCGGGAAGATACTTACTTGCCTTCATCTATTCTAAAAATACATTGCAAATGAAGACAACTTCACATGAGTAGACCTCTAGTAATTCGATGAAGAAATTGGGGGGGCTTTTAAAAAATGCTGTCATAAGCACAAAGAGAATGCATACGTAGAAGTACATCTCTCTTGCTTACTCTCAATAAAAAATATATGTCACATCAAGAAATCGAACTAAGGAAAGGATAGAAAAATGTTCTGTGCATACTTTTTCTACAAAGGGCTTCTTTTAAGATTTTTACTGGGCTAGTGTTTTTAATTGAATGTTTTTTAAATGTAGCAGCTGCTGGTTCAGGCTCTGTCTGATATGAATGGCTCCGAGTTTCAGTTTTTCACTGTGTGGGATGTGGGGCACAGAATCAATATTTCTATTTCTTTAGCAGCTCTGCCATTGTGTGATCTTGAGGGAGTTTCTTACTCTTCTTAGGTCTCAGTTTACCCACCTCTAATAAGGAGCTAAATAATGCAGGATATTATTTTATAAGATTTGAATAATAGATGTCTGAAAAAGCTTTTAGATTTGGGATTTGAAACCACTGTATCATTGGCTGTGATAATAATAGTAATAGCTTGGATTAACAGAACTTTTCTTTTAAAGGCTTTAACCACTTTTACGTTATTCTTCCACTTGCCCTCAAAATACCCTTTCAAAGTCAGAATGAGAAAGTATCAGCTTCCTTATTTTGCAGATGAAAAAATGAAGCAGAGAGATGTTGGAATGAGTACTAATTTTCAAAAACAGTATTTCTGATTCCAGGAGGTTTTTCCTATTTTAAAATGGCAAGTGTATTTCCACTATGTGTTCTGTATGGGCAGGGAAACGTCCCACAAAGACCGCCTCTACGAGTTGTGTCTGTCATTCTTTCATTTCTTAAATAGGATAAGAAATCTTTCTTTGCAGTGACCCCTTATTTTCCCATTGAATGCTGCCCTTCCATTTAGATGGTGATCATTATTTCAGTGCTCCGTGCCATAAGTGAATGGAGAGATCCATGTTATTTCTGCCCCCTGTGAAACTGATTACATTGCCTTAGCCGAATAAGCACTTGTAAGATATGTACAGATCCATTATGTTGCCATGCAGGTTATCCATATGCTGGCATTACAGTTTTCTGATGACTTCCACCTGTAACAGTGTGTAACTGAAAACCGATCATTCCTCTCCCGAGAACATCATAATTTCTGCTGCCGAAATGGAAATTGACAGGAGGAGTTAGATACAGCTGTACCTGATCGTCGAGGGATAAATTATTTTGTGTAATTGTTAGAGCCTGGCTAAGACCTAATGGAATGAACATGTTGTTTTCCATACCCGTGGGTATGGATCGTCCTAGCAGATATTGTGTGCTTGGAGTTAAAGATGTGGGAGTCTGTCAGCCCGTTGACAATGAGAAAAATTAATTTGAACTGCTGATAAGGAAGGAAAACATACCCAACGAATTAAATTTAATAGGGTGAAAAAAATAGGTTTCTCCTTACTATTTCCATGTGGGAATATGTCAGACTTCATTTAACTCAAATAACTAAGGATATCAGAAACTGTTACACTGCAGCCTTCGTTGGAGAATTCTGGGTGGCACTTTGGTACATCAGTCACGGGCACTATTTTGGTTAACCTTACCTTTGAATGTAAAATGTAATGATGTGTGTCCCGAGCAGAATGGAGAGTGGTTGGCTGTCAATGACAAATCTGACATTATTTCTGTTCCCTGTCCCCTGTGGTTCTGCCTTTCCAGTAATGAACAGTGGAGGGAGGCCAGACCCTGTCTGGGCTGTGCCTTTCTGAGATCTTAAGAAGATAGATCTCCTCTCTGGAGGAGGAAGTAGGGTTTTGCAACCGGGAACTCACTCAGAATAACATGTTTGCTCTCAATTTTCTGCAATTAATATGTGGTACCGGGAAATCTTGGCATCCAGAGCTTGGTTCTCTTTCCCTGTATCTCTACTGACTTGTGTTGCCCAGAAGCTAAGCAGCACAGTTCCTACCATAGTCCCTACATTCTCACTATTTTCCTCTCATTTTATTTGCAATAACTTTATGGTTCCTCTAAAGAAGTTACGAGCATCATAAAATTTAAACAATTAAAAAAAGACAAGGAAAACAAACAGCAACATTCAAGTGTAATCATCACTAACATTGGGTGAGCCTTATTCCAGATGTGCCCTAAGCATATAGGTAGAGGGACTGATTAAAAATAAAACCAAGATGACTTTAGAATGTATTATGCCATTTATACAATTTTAAGACTAACTATCCAGTTGAATTTTAGTTCAGGGTAACAAGAGAAGCTGAACAAACCCAAAGGAGTTGAAATGCAGGTAAGTCTTTCACGAGGAATACTGGAACCTGAAAGGATCCAGTGTTAATAAAGAACCAATGAAAAACTTTCAAATTTGAAATTACACTGCTTATTTTATCTACATGTTTGAAATTTAAACTTTATTTATTGACTTCCTGCTATGAAACCAAGGAAATTAGCACACTTTTACCCTTTTAAGCTCCATGACCCACTACTTTTATTAGTTACATGGTTAGGTTTTCCATCATTGAGGTTTACTGCATTTACCTGTTGTTGGGTAGCGTTCATTCCCGTGGCTTCATAATCGTAATGGGCATCTAAAGGAAAGGAATGCTCAGCTCAAGCTCTTCTACTACCGGTCTTCTATTTTTAGTTTTATTTTGATTTATTTCATAATTGGCTGGATCCCTTAGAATGGCCACCCAACCCCCATCATTTTGAATTTCTGTTCTAGAATCTGGATTAATCTGCTCTTCAGTTTTGTGGGACACAATCTCTCTTAAAAAAATGTGATAATTATTTTATTATCGTTATTATTTATTCTTTTATTCCCCAATTTCATTTTCCTGACACCGCCCCACAGACAATCATTCTCGTGTGTATGATGAGTATCCCACATTTGATGAATGAGTTGGCTTCCTTATTGAACATGTAGTGGTGTATTTTTACATAAATGACACTATGCTAAGGACTTCATTGAATTTCTTCTTCACTCAACATGGTATTTTTAGGTTTTATCCATGTTCCTATGTGTATGATTTGTGGCTTTTTTTTTCTTAGACTTATGTATTTATTTGAGAGAGAGAGCGAAAAAGTGAGTGGGGGAGGGGCAGACTCCATGCTGAGCATGGAGCCTGGTGCAGGGCTCGGTCCCACGACCCCCAGATCATGACCTGAGCCGAAACCAAGAGTCAGAGGCTCAGGCGACTGTGCCCCCCAAGTGCCCCAAGTTTGTGGCTTTTATCTCTGCAAAGCATTACGTGCAATTTATTGTCCAAATTGGAACACTGTTGAAGATAAAACACTGCATTAATAATTACCCCAGGACAGTAGGCATACACTGGGGCTGACCCAGGCCACTGAGGTGCACAGTCACCTTATCCATAGTGTACCTTTTCCACATTTTATATTTTCAGGGCTGTATTCATGGAAGCTTAGGTTGAGTCCAACTTCCTGCCACCACTAACTACGCCGAGATGGATATGCTTGTATATGTCCTCATGCAACCGTGTGAGAATTTCCTGGGAATTTATACCTAGGGGTTGCTGGGTCAGAGGTGTACCTATGATTAATTTGTCTAACTAGCCAGTTTGCACTCCAGAATGACTGCAGCTGTGTAAACTTCATCAGTAGTACATGGGGATTCTCAGATTCCCACTCCCCTCCAACTGCTGACCTGAGGCAGCTCTCTAGTTTTTGGCAATCTGATGTGTTCGATAGCTCAATGCTATTTGAATGTGAATTTCTTCAAATACTAATGAGCCCGAGCTGCTAACCTTTGAGTGTTTTCCTCTGGTGAATGGCCTGTGCGTGTACAGAGCCTGTTCTGTTGTTGTTTTTTTAACTGGGTTTCTTGCTTGGGTTTGTTTGATTTTGACTTGCAGGCATTCTAGATAAGCAGGTGGTGGGTATTAGGGAGGGCACGCATTGCATGGAGCACTGGGTGTGTTGTAAAACTATGGATTCTGTTATGCTGAGAAGAAATGAAATAACAATAAATAAATAAATAAAAAAGATACCCTTGCTGGTGTTAGATTGCAGGCCTCTCTGTCTCTCATTTTATTCTTATGGTCATCAACTTTGCACCTGGTGTCCTTCGTTAAACAGAAATTGTTATTTTTATTCAATCATATCCGTCTAGGTTGCTTTATCTAAAATGTGCTTTGAGGCTTTTATTTAAGAAGTCCTCCTGTATTCCTAGGTTACAGCAATCTCCCCCTACATCATTTACTATTAACTTTATTGCTTTAATTCCCACATTTTCTGAGATCTACTTTTCTATACACTATTATATGGGAATATAGTTTTAGTTTTCTCCTCGTAGTCAGTCAATTTTCCTAGCATTACTTTTTATGCAGACTAATATTTGTCAATTGAGTTAAGGTATGAACTTTATCATATAAAAAGATATGATTATACAGCCTCTTTTTCTTGCTCTGGTTTCCTGTGGCGTTTATTATTATGGGTTTGTTTTAAAAATATCTCTTTGGGCAGGTCCTCTGTCTTTGCTTTTCTTTTGTGGTGTTGAGCTGGCTGGCTATTCCTAGAACTTTTATTTAAATTGTAAAATAAGTTTTAGATTGAGTTTATCTGAATTCAGCTGGAATTCTGATTTCAGTTATACTGAATTTTAGATGGAAGAGGGAAGGACTGACTTACTAGTAAGTGTTCCCGCCCAAGAGTTTAAACCATTCATCTGTTATGTCTTCTTTAAGTCCTTCAGGAGATTTAAATTTTTTCTTATAGAAGAGAATAAATTACTTAAAAATTCCTGGACAACTCTGTATGTCTATTGTTAATGCAAATGCTATCTTTTTTTTAAAAATTTATTTGACAGAGAGAGAGAAAGCACAAGTAGGCAGAGCAGCAGGCAGAGGGAGAGGGAGAAGCAGGCTCTCTGCTGAGCAGGGAGCCTGATGTGGGGCTCGATCCCAGGACGCTGGGATCATGACCGGAGCCGAAGGCAGCCACTTAACTGACTGAGCCACCCAGGCACCCTGCAAATGCTATCTTAATTCTTAGTTATATTTCCCAGTATTTCATTGTTATAGAAAAATGCTACTGTTCTTATAAGTGGATCTCGAATGTGTCAACCTCACCAAACCCTCTTATTAATTCTAGTCATTTGTTGATTCAGTAGGTTTTTCCTTGTGGGCAATTATATCACCTATAAATAATAATGATCACGTTTTCTCTTTAATTTTTCTGATCTTTAACCTCTCCTTGTTGTTGTACTTAAAATGGGCACCAATATTTCTCAAAGGAAGTGGCAATGGTACTGCTCCCCAGTAGTTGGAAGAAAGCTTCATGAAGTTGTGTTCCCTTCATTCTTGTAAGCTTGAGTACATTTTTCTGTTACTCCAATTGATTCTAAAATTATGGTAAATATTCTACAATATTCTAGAGTATTCTAAAATTATGGTAAAATCTTTTCTTTCCCTTGAAATTCTATGGCTTGCTGCATGGTGACATCACAGTATGTGTTGCTGTAGATAAATCTGAGGCCAAACTATAATTTTCCCTGTTTAAATGCCTCTTCCTTCTCCCTTTTCCACCTTTATTGGATATCCATGTAATCTCTTTCCTTATCCTAGAAGTTCAGTGACTTTCCACAACACATTCTGGCTTTGATCTTTCTGTGCATTTTTTTCTGGGATAAGATCTGAAGATTCAAGTCTTTATTTTAGGAAAATTTTTTGTTATTTCATTGAACACTTTTTTCATTTAATTGTTTGTTTTTTACCTGTTCTCTACTTTCTGAATACCAATAATACTCCATTTGGAGTTTTCTTTGTTTTCAAACCTCTGCTCATTGCCGTAATCATTTAAACATCCTGGCTAACTTCCCTTTTGTTTTGTGTGATATTCACTGTTGTCCTCACTTTTTTATGTCTGTTAATTCTAATTTTTATAACTTTTTATATGCCTTTCCCTTTCATTTCTTGTCTGAGCTCTGCTAGCTTACTTTTCATTTCCTTGCGGAGTCTTAAATATTCTTTGAACTCTGGAATCTTTCTGGAGCTTTTTTCTTTAGAGCCATCACACTGTCAATAATTTCTCTGAGGCAGCAGAGAACTCTCTCAACTTCACCTCTGGATATCATCTCCCTAAATATTGTTGCCTCTTATAATATATTTTCCCTGGGTGCCTTTGCTGTGTTCCTTTTCTCTTCTCCTAGATTTTATGCATAATTTGACCACTGGGTCTTTTTAGAGGATTACTTATGTAGTAATGGAGACAGATACTAACTGAAGGAAAGCCCCTTGTACAACAAAGACAAGGTGTTTGAGAGCTGAGTGAATCTGAAACTCCTTCTACTCAAGCTCTCTGGGGATGCATCTCTCAGATTGGGATTTCAGGAGGTTGCTAAGGCTCAGGGTCAGGACACCTTACTCTCGCCATGTGGCTCTTGTATGTTTGTCTCCTTCATTCCCTCTGCTTTGTCGGCCACGGTCTCTCTGAGAAAAAGATAGATGGTAAATATTAGAAATAGATGAGTGGCATGTTTCTCTCTCAGCAATCTCTCCCTGATTCCCTGGTTCTCACTGTGATTCACAGAATCATCACCCACTCTGGTCATGTGACCATGACTCTAGATCTCATCACTCTGATCAAAGGATCTCTAATATTTTTTTTCAAGATCCTATAGGTAAATTGGAAAATGTCTGTTTCCTGGCTGAGTCCTGAGGAAGTATGTACCTGTTTTCAGGTGGTTCCCCCTGCCTCAACTTGGTTGGGCTCCACATTCTATAGCAGAAGCATTCGTAAAATCTAGGGGATACTTTACACAAAGTACACTTGTGTCAGTAAGGGCATATTTATGTGAAACTGTCAAGAATTATTCATTGTCATGTTTGCAGAGAGTTTAATCATTACAGGTTAGCATAGTGGTTCTCAAACATTTTATCTGTGGCCCATGCTCTAATGATCTACTTTCCAGTGTAAAAATAACTTAAAAAGACAACAATACAATGATGAAGTAGGAACAGATGTGGAGTGTTGTGTTTGCATCTTCCGTTCAGGAGTGAGGAATTGGATGGTTTATATTCGAATCCTAGCCCATTTGGGCAAATAGGAGGCAACTGAGATTAGATAGGAGGCAGCCTGAATTCAGTTGATAAGAATGCAGCAGGGCAGAATTTACTGGATTTAGGTCCTATATTGAAGGTAGAGCCAGTAGGATTTGGTGATACATTCAATATGGATCATAAAATACTTGAAAGGAGACCAATTTGAAGGTTTTCCTTGGCCTGATCATCAGAGTGAATGGTGATGCATTTTACCATGGGTCACTGTTATGGAGTGAATTATATCTGCCCCCAGAATTAATATGTTGAAACAGTAACTCTTCACATGACTCAAATTAGAGATAGGGCTTTTAGGAGGTAATTATGGTTAAATGAGATCTTAAGGGAGGGGTCCTAATCTGGTGGCCTTGTAAGAGGGGGAAGAGAGAGCTTTCTTTCTCTATACCTGCAAAGAAGAGGTCATGTGAATACACAACCCTATTGTGGCGTTGACCAGCCAGAAGAGGCCTCATAAGGAAACCAACCCTGTTAGCACCTTGTTTGGACTTCCAGTCTCCAGAACTATGAGAAATACATGTCTGTTTTTAAGCCACTGAGGACCCCTAACCCATGGTATGCTGTTATGGGAGCTTGAGCAAACTAATATAGGAACTCAGAGTAAAATACCTCTGTTTAGTTCCTTAGTTATTTTGAGGTGGTGTTATTAATCAGAGAGTTCAGTTTTTGACAAGTTAAATTTGAGATTCTATTAGACATGCAAGGTGTGTTGTCTGGTGACAAGCAGTTCAGGGGGAAAGTGTTCATAATGATGAAGGTAAACTAACAGTAATTTCTAATAAAAAGCCTTGAATAGCTATTGAAAGTCAGAGTAACCTCAAGGCAACTCTGATTTTGCACTAAAAACAAAGCATTCTTTCTGAAATTGGTAAGAATTCGATCTATCTTTGTGTGCACCTTCGCCTTGGAGGAAGGAGCTTTGCGGTCGGTGTGGGAGCCGGCCTCCTCGCTATGCTCCTTTACCGGAGTCCATGTTAACTGTAGGGATAATATAATGTTCGATTATGAATGCCAAATATTGCTAAACTTGAATAAATCACTAACATGCACCTCTAATAAAAATAAGATCTATCGAGTTTCTTATAATTCCTTTATAAGAATTCAAGAAAGCAATTACATTTATCAAATCAGTATGCAGCTCAGCAGGAGGGCTCTTTCCATCCAGATTGTGGGGAAGCATTGAGCTGGTGAGGTCCTTGCTAGCAGTAGGCCTGAGGGGTTGGCCTTGTTTACCTGTTAGCAGAGTCGCTCCTGCCTTATTCATTCTACACACGCTGAGCACATTCATGTTTCCTGTCTTTATATATGCTACAATGCCTTTCCCCTGCTCTTGGATTTGCAAATTCTTAGGCATCTTCCTATCTTCATCTTAAATGCTACCTCCTCTAAGAGACTGTCCATGCTCCCTAAAGTAAATGGAGGCTCTGGACTGTAAACTCCTATTTCAACTTTGTGTGGAGTTCCATTTTAGTTGTTAACTATATTACATCATTATAGTACACTCTATTGTTTGTCTAGGTGATTAGGAAGATAGCCACAGCATTAATATTTATAGCATACTTACTACGTGGCTGATTCTACCCTATTTAGTTAACCTATACTTCTCATTTGTATGTTTTGACATCTCTTGAGCACTTACTAGGTGCTCAGTAAATAAGCTATTAAATAGCAAAACACTTTCCATCCCTGAAATATTTTGCTGAAGTTTAAGTGTTCTTAAATTTGCATATTTTTTGAATAAGGATTTAATATGTGTATTCAGTTTTCTTTTCTATGCAGAGGGAAAAATAATGGAAGAACCCTTATTGGTTCAGAGCAATCGTTTGCATTAGAACCTCAATGAACACACTGAAAAGAATTGCATTTTTTTCTAGTGAGGTATATTGACACCCTAAATAATTTCCAAAACCATCAGGTGTTAAATTTAGCTACTGTTACAATAATGCTATGTGACAAACTGTCCTAAAATCCAGTGACATGCAACAATAAGCATTTTTGGTCACAGATGGATCTGAGGGGTGTTTGGGGTTCAGTGACCAGATCTGAACTTGGCTTGTCTTCGGTTAAAGCCATGGTGAGATACAGATCAGCTCACATCTTTCTCATTCTGTGACCAGCAGCTATCAGGGATATGTTCTTTTTGTGGCCATGGTTGGAAGCTCTCAGAGGGACAAGAGGACTTGCTTAGAACTGACTTATCATCACTTCCACCTGTGTCCCATTAACCAAAGCAAATATTATGGGCAACCCAACAACAGTGAGGCAGAGAAGAATACACCTCTTATTTGAGTTCTGCGACCCAATTCTAAAGGTGGGGGGGGTGGTTTTTTTTGTGCTCTGGACACAAGCTGGGTGTCCTAATAATTCAAATCATTTGTGACACTGTCTATGTGGAAATAGTGTCTGATCCCACAGGTGAAGGGTTCAATTGAAAAGACTTTTTCTCCCCGCCCCACACACCATACACACTTTCAGTCATCAGTCACAAGCCTGGGCTGTTCCCTGTGTATCTGGTAAACTGGCTACAAATGAGAGGTTCCCACAACCCTCACCTTGGGTTCCATTAATTTGCTAAGATGGCCAGTTTACTTGCTAGATCCATTTACTTGCTAGATCACCAGTTTATTGTAAGAGAATATAACTCTGGAATGGCCAGATGGAAGAGCTGCATAGGGCAAGGTATGGGGAAGGGGTATGGAGCTGCCCTATCCACTCTGGGGCACCATTTTCCCATCACCCTCATTTGTCCATTAACTTGGAAGCTGTGTGAACCCAGTCCTTTTGGATTTTTATGGAGGTTTCACTACATAGGCATGATTGGTTAAAATCATTGATAATTGGAGATCCATCCAACCTCCAGCCCCTCTCTCCTTCCCAGAGGTCAGGGAATGGAGCGGAAAGTTCCAGCCCCTAATCACCTGGTTGGCTCCTCTGGTGGCCAATCCCCATCCAAAGGTGGGCATGGCAGGTCACATCATTAACATAACAAAAGACACCTTTATTGCTCTCTTCTCTTAGGTGATTCCAAGAGTTTTAGGAACTCTGCCAGAAATAGGGACATAGAACAAATATGTATTCCTCAGTGTAAATCATAATATCACAGCCTCCTGTAGAGATCAGGGTTGGGAACCAGGAACGGGGGACAATAATCAAGTCAATCACATTGGGCTAAGTTTCCCTTGACATAGAAGCTAAGATAATTGCTTAGAAGATAAGATAATTGACCCACACACCTTTATTAACATATGGCTTTTCTTCTGCTCATTTTGGGTTTCCTTGAAATGCTTCCTTTTCCATGGAGGCAACACCACCTCCTAAGCAGATTTTTGTTAAAAGAAACACAATGGTACCTAAAACATTTTGTATTCCTTTTTGATTAAGATCATTCAAATGTTAATTAAATATATCTTATGTGAGTGGTGGGGATGACTGCAAATTAATTCTTGTTCCCCTTTTTATGGGAAGCAGCTGGGATGGTACTAGTTAATTTATTTGCTTAGAGCATGATATTCATTAAAACAGTACTATTTATTTGATCCATGCAGTACATTAGGCATGTTATATAGCAACTTTGAAATTATTTATTAAGAAAATAGAAAAAGAATATTATACTATATACACCACCTGTCCTCCTTCCCCCTTGGGTGGTAAATGAAAAGTCAGCAAATATTCTTTTTTATTACTTGCTTTGTGTAAGTAGCTATTTATCTTAAATGAGTAGTTAACCACATATTTTAGTTGTAGGAATTCAGAGGTCTGGATTAAGACAGCAGCAATTTAATTATTCATCTATATTATGTTCCTAGTAAAGGCAGCTGTCAAGTGAATAGGAAGTGTTTAATAGCATTTTTGTGAACTTCCTATTTATTCACGTATATTTCATAATGCCTATCCATTCAAAGTCATCTTACAGTTTTGGGGTCATTTTATGAAGCAGCATTAATGTTAAAATCATTTCACTTATTTCTAAAAAAGACAGAGTCTATGTTCTGGAACATTATCTCTATCCTTTCTATGTACAAGCCTTTAGAAAACATTTATTTTCACATTTTGGCTGAAAATGACTTTAGAATAGACAGAGAGTTTATGATCCAAATATATGCATTCTGTTTTATTTTATTTTTTTTATTGGTAAGTTGTCTAAAATGATAGAACACTTGTTTAAAAGCTATTTACTTAGCACAAGGTAATAGAGTTCATTTTCCCTGGCTTTCAGAAGATGTATTCTTAGTGGGCAGGACAGAGAAATGCCTGGAGAATCCTCTGGGTCTAAAGCATGGTTAATGCTGCAATTGAATCACTTTGTTAAAGATTGGCAGTCTCAGTTCTCATTGACTCCGACATTCTCCTAATTGTTTGGTAGGTAATTGGCATCGTGTTTGATAGTCTGTCTTCTAGAGAAGAACTATGGCTTTACTCAGTGACCTATATACTCTCCCTAAACTATAAGGGAGAGATGGGCTATTTTGGGATAGGTCTTATTTCTGTGCTTTGAATGAATGTGTCTAAACTGAACACTTGGTTGCATTGACCTACCACTGGGGGACAGAGGAACAAATGAATGACCAATTCTGGGCATGTCCTGCCCAGTGGACATTTATTGGGTTCCAATGATGTGACTGGTAATGAACTGACCACTTAAGAGTATATGAAGATGAGTAACAAATAGTTCTGCCTTTAGGCAGTTTAAACTTACTTGGAGAGACAATATTTATGGTCCATTTATAGCTTAGGAGACAATATATGGTGTAATGGCTGTAAACACAAGTCAGGCCAAATGAGTTTATATCCCACTTATGTGATTTATTAGCTGTGAAACTTTAAACAGATTACTTAACCTTGCCATGCCTTCATTTCCTCCTGTGTAAGTAGGTAAAATAATAGCACTTACCCCATTAAGTTGTTTGAAAATGAAGTTTCTGGTTCTGCTGGTGATAATTTCTGAAATGTTAAATTATAAACATACACACATATATCTTGACTTGGAAAATTTAAATGTTACTTTTTGACCTCTTAATATGAAAAGTGAAGGATTACTTGGTTTCCCCCAGTCTTTCCTTCCCTTTACTTCATTAAACCAAGGACTGCTTTAATATCACATTTAGTAATTTTATTGATTATATATTTTTTATAATTTTTAATTTTTTTATTAACATATAATGTATTATTAGCCCCAGGGGTACAGGTCTGTGAATCGCCAGGTTTACACACTTCATAGTACATACCTTCCCCTATTGGTTACTTTTTAGTAATCTATTTGAACCTCCTTTGCTGGTTCCATTAACTTTAGGCAATATTTCATAATTCCTCACTGCAAAAGCTGAAGGAAATGACTTCATTACCTTTCTTTAGCCCTTCCTCTAACTCCCAAATTCTGTTAGCTCTACCATTATTTTCATATCATCGAGGTTTATAAAATTTATTCCTTGTTCGGAAACCATAATCTAAATATTTTGTCTATCAGTTAATTCTAACACTATAAAAAGTTATCAATTCTATATTATTATGATGATGAAAATGTGATTCACTGAAGAATCAAATGGTGATTGATCCTATAGAAATATGGAAACTGATACCTCTAGTCTTATACTATCTAGGAGAGAACATTTCAGGCTTCAAGATGAAATGCATCCTTGTTTTAAAAATGACACTAGGGCGCCTGGGTGGCTCAGTGGGTTAAAGCCTCTGCCTTTGGCTTAGGTCATGATCCCAGGGTCCTGGGATAGAGCCCCGCATCGGGCTCTCTGCTTAGAAGGGAGCCTGCTTCCTACTCTCTCTCTCTGCCTGCCTCTCTGCCTACTTGTAATATCTGTCTGTCAAATAAATAAATAAATAAAATCTTTAAAAAAATAAATAAAAATGACATTAAATGTCCAAAAACATGCTACATTTTATTTCATTTCTTAAGACTTCCTTGATTAACTTTAAATTATTTTTATTATTTTTTTTTATTTTGGGGGCCTAATTACCCTCTTTCTCCTTACACTTTTTCTTATTACTAAGGTTAAAAATAACATTAGTTCGTCTATCTACCTATCTATTATCTTCCTGAGTCTATATCTTTTAAGATTTATTTATTTGAGAGAGAGAGCACAAGTACACATGAGCACAAGCTGGGGGTGGGGAGGGACAGAGAGAAATAATCTCAAGCAGATACTCCACTGAACAGGGAGACCAAGGTAGTGCTCAGTGCTCGATCTCAGGACCCTGAGGCCATGACCTGAGCCGAAAGCAAGTGTCAGGCGCTTAACACACTGAGCCACCCAGTTGCCCTTGAGTCTACTTTGTATCTTAAGATTTCTCTTAAAATCTGCCCACTTCCTGTCCCAATGTGGATGGGTTTCTTTCTAGGTCTGCAGCCCAGCATCAGGCAGGAAACAACTTTTACTGATATATCGGGGTCATGTCTTCTATTTGCAGGGATCCCTGTTCTTATTTTTTTAAAGTTTTTGGGTTTCTTTTACTGTATTCTTATCTTTACTGAACAGGGACTTTTTGAGCACACTATGTACCAGGTACTTTTAA
This sequence comes from Mellivora capensis, assembly GCA_004024625.1. Lineage (NCBI taxonomy): Eukaryota > Metazoa > Chordata > Mammalia > Carnivora > Mustelidae > Mellivora > Mellivora capensis. Next base: position 76,852 of record PISX010005590.1, on the reverse strand, counting down.
TACAATTGTGTATAAAAAAGACAAAATCCCTGTCTTCATGCAAGTTTTCTTGAAGCCTGGAAAACAGAAAATAAGCAATAAAAAACTAGGTAAATTACATTCACATGTTTAGAAGGTGATGAGCGAGTGATCTAGGAAAAAAAATAGACTATGTAGATCAGGGTAAAGGAGACCAGCAGGGTTTGTGAGGGGCTGGGTTATGATTTATTTTTCTTTTAAGTTACAGAACTTTATATTTTAGAGTAGTTTTAGGATTACAGAAAAACTGAGCAGAAAGTACAGAAAGTTCCCATGTACTACCTCCCACTGACAGTTTCCTTTACTATTATTATCTTGCATTACTGTGGCACATTTGTTACAATTGATGAATGAATATTTGTACATCATTATAAGCAAAAGCCCACAGTTTACATTAGGGATCATTCTTCCTACTGAATCTTCCTTGGATTTTGGTGAACATGTAATGTCCTGTATCCATCATTTGGTATCACGGTGAACAGTTTCATAGTCCCCCAATACCCTGTGCTCCATCTATTTATTTCTCCATCCCTTGTCCCAAACTCTGGTGACCACTGATCATTTTGCTGTCTCTACTGTTTTGCCTTATCTAGAATGCCATATAATTGGAGTTATATGGACTTGCATCTTTCAGTCTTCCATGTCTTTTTGTGGCTTGACAGCTCATTTCTTTTTATTCAGGGTTACAAGTGTTAATAAGCCAAGCAACACAGGTGTTTTGTTGGAGAACATACTTTTACAACTTCTTAGGAAAGGGGGCCTGGAAGGGAGATTTTCTGAGTCCTTGAATGCTTGAGCATGTCAGTGTTTTATCCTCACATAACTGATAATTTGGGTCAGCATATCATGCTAGGACAATGGAATGTCCCCTCAGTGTTTTGAATGCATTGCTCCATTGCCTTTTAGAATCTAGTGTTGAATCTAGTGTTGATAATGTAAAGTCTAACACTCATAACTTTGTAGATAATCTTCATTTTTATTTTCCTTTGGACACAGGATTTTCTGCTCATCTTGATTGTTCTGAAATTTCACAAAGATGTACCTGAGTGCTGAATTTTTTTTCATTCCGGTCTTAAAATTTTTCTTCTATTATTTATTTGATTATGTATTTCCCTCCATGTTGTTTGTTCTCTCATTTTGGAACTCCTGTTGGATCAATGTGGACTATCCTGAATTGAATCTTTTTCTCTCTTAAATTTTATTTCAAGTCTTCTGTCTTCTTCTGTTTCTGTGCTACAGAATATCCTAAAAATAATTTCTGTCTTTATTTGAGTTTTTATTTTGGTAATTATATACTTATAATTATGAAAGATAATTATAATCTTTTTATTATGACATATCATTCTTCCTCATAGCATTCTATTTTTATTTTATGGTGATATGATTTTCTTAAATGGCTATAAGAATAAGATTCAATTTTTGAAAGTTGTGTTTTGTTCTCTGAATTATCTTTCTTCCAGCATCAATTAAATTTAGAGTGTTTGGGTGTGAAATAGGCTAGCAAGTTGACACTCAGTCCCTCTATCTACTTACACCAGTTTGTCATAGGCAGATTCTTTAATTTCTGTTTAAAAAGAGAGGTCTTTAGTTTGTTTTGCCTTGAGGTGAATTTTGAGCTGCCTGTTGTCAGCACGTGCTAGGACAGAGATGGGAGATTAGTGACTGGTGTATTTCTTAATTACCCACCTCAATATCTGTTTCATTTTCCACCCATCCTGGTTACTAGTGGACTCTGAACTTTGTGGCCACCGTGAGGCTTCATGAGGAGAATTGGCTACTTCTAGAGTCAACAGGGCATACCAGTTACTGAAAATACACTAACATAAAAGCTTTGAACATTTTCCTAATGTTTCAGTGTTTTATACACACACACATACACACACACACCCCAAACTTAAATTGGGGTCTTAAAATCTGTTGTACTATCAGTTATTTCAGATATAATCTGTGACTTTGAATGAACTTCACTTGGAAATATTAGGTGCCTAGTTAGAATATTTTCATGTCATTATCAATTTTCTTTTGTGATGTACCTATTAGTTATAAGTGTGATGAGAGCCAGTAAATGACAAGCCTAAATATGAATTTGCTTGTTCTACAACTATGTGTTGTGTAAATCATGAACCAGGCATTGTGTTAGGCTCTGAAGACAAAGCAATGGAAGACATTATTCTGATGTCGAGGATTTTGCACTTTAGTCAACAAGATGGACAAGTAGATCTATGATGAGAGTGCTGTGTATTCATTATTCTGGAAATGTCCAGAACACAGGGACCCATCATTAGGTAAGCCAGGGGGAGAGGAAAAACTTTTACTAAGTCTCTGAGTTGAATTTGGAGAATTTTTGGAGTTGGCCTGGAAAGGGAAAGATACAGTATATTCTGGGCAAATGGTGTGGCTCAGTGAAAGAAGAGAGAGGTTCCTGACAAGGAGCACATATTTGGTGTGTTGAAGCAGTGTGATGCAGGTGGAGAGATGGAGATGACGGCGAATGAGGAACCAGGGAAGACACAAATGCTCACCCACAATGGGCCTATGCAATGTGCTGATGAGCTCAGAATTTCTCTGGAGGATGAAGTGCAGGAGTGAAGGATTTAAAGTAGGTGAGTGTCATGATCAGAATTACATTTTAGAAAGGTCACTCTGGATGCTGTGTGGAGATTTAGGATTATTCCCTTGGATCTATGTGGTGCTGTGGGGGATTTATTTGATTTCTGCTGAGATCCAGCTGAGATAGTTAGGGGCTGGGCTTCCTGCTTACCTCCTCCTTCTAATCCTCTCCAAATTAACAGGTATTAGTGAACATTCTCAGCAAACTGGTAACTCACCTTTTTTTTGTAGTACCAGTTCGAGGGCTTGAGTGGGAATGGTTAGAAGGGTGGGGCTGTGGCAAATTCTCTGCCTCATTCATGGTCACCATTTTTGTGTAAGTACCGCATGCTAACTGATTGCACCACTGGAGCTCCAGGCCTTCATTTTTGTAAAACACATGGCATTGAGTTGGACTTTGCCTTTATTTGGTTGCTGTTCTTCTTTGCTATTGTACATAGTTTTTCTCTTCATTGCATTAAGTTTGAGAGACGACAAACACGATGGTTTTCTCTAATTTTTCCTGAGATTGTGCTCTCTCTGATCAGAATGGAAATGTTCAGGGTGCCTGGATGGCTCAGTGGGTTAAAGCCTCTGCCTTCCGCTCAGGTCCTGGGATTGAATCCCACATAGGGCTCTCTGCTCAGCAGGGAGCCTGCTTCCCCCTCTCTCTCTGCTTGCCTGCCTCTCTGCCTACTTGTGATCTCTCTCTCTGTCAAATAAATAAATAAAATCTTAAAAAAAAAAGAATGGAAATGTTCTGCAAATGTAAAATTACATTTTACATTTAGTAATTTAATATTTAATTTTATTAATTACATTTTAGATTTAGTAATAAAAATAAAGTATAACCTACTAATAATTTTTATATTGGTTTTATATATTTAATATATTGTATATATAATATATTTATATAATATAAAACCAGTTTATATTGGTTTTATATTATGTTGAAATCATGATATTTTAGATATACAGGGTTTTTTTTTAAAGATTTTATTTATTTATTTGGCAGAGAGAGATTACAAGTAGGCAGAGAGGCAGGCAGAGAGAGAGGAGGAAGTAGGCTCCCTGCTGAGCAGAGAGCCTGATGCTGGACTCGATCCCAGGACCCCAAGATCATGACCTGAGCTGAAGGCAGAGGCTTAACCCACTGAGCCACCCAGGCGCCCCAGATATACAGGGTTAAGTAAAATAAACTATTAAATTATTTTCACCTATTTCTTTTTACTTTTTTTTTAGAGTGGCTACTAGAAAATTGAAAGTTATATCTGTGGCTCACATTATATTGTTATTGGACAGTACCAACTCAAAAGACTCTATTTTATTACTTTAAAATGATAGCAAAGATATTAAGGGATTTTTAAACAAATTAATTTATTCATAAAAGAAGTATTAATTGAGTACTAGATGTCAAACACTTTTCTAGGCATCAGAGCTATAGTGGTGAATAAAAGCCCGAGCTCTCATGGAGAATATATTTGGGTGGGCGAGGCATACGCTCAACGAATAAGGAATAAATGCCTTATGGAATTCTGGTTAGTGATAAGTCATGTGAAGAGCTAGGGAAGGGTAAGGAGTAGAGAGTTTCCTGAGGCTCTGCTGGAGAAGATGAAGCCTCACATGGATAGGGAGGTTGAGGAAAGCATTGTGGAGGGGATATCTCTTCCACAGAAACTGGAAGTGATAAGGAGGAGCCAACTAGGTGAACACTGTGGTTAGGAGTGTCACCAACAGAAGGAACCGCAAATATGGAACCAACCTCCCCTGAAGCAGAAACCAGCTCATTGTGTTCAAGAAATGGCAAGAAAGCCAGTGTGGCTGGGGCAGAGTTGGGTGTGTAGTAGGAAGGAGGCGGGGTTGTTCTGAAAGTCTGCTGTGCAGACCCCTGGGGATATCAAGACCTTTCAGGGGCATCTGCAAGGTCAAAACTATTTTACTGTGTTAATATTTGCACTCCTGATGGAAAGGTATTGGTGGGGCCGTAGTGCTCACCTAGGCGGGAACCAACAGTACTAGCCACTGTATTCTTCATTGCCATTCAGAACCAGTACACATGATGCCAGGTTCACTTAAGAATGACCTTGCTAAAGCAGTCTAATTATTAGTTGCATTAAATCTTGAGCTGTGAGTACACATCTCTTTAACATTCTTTCTAATGACATGGGAAGTACATATTAAGCAATTCTGCTGCATGCCCGAATCTGATGGTCGTCCCAAGAAAAAGTGCCGGCAAAATTGATTGTGGACTCACCTGGCAGTGTTTTTGATGGAACATCATTTTCTTTTATTTGAAATAATGTCGTAGAAATTATGGTTATTCAGACTCAGGTATTTGGCAGAAATGTTCTCAGAAATGAACCTATCACTTCGAAAGTGAATCTGGCACTTCAAGGGAAACAAACGGCATTACTTGTTGCTAATGATAAAATCTGAGCTCTCAAGAGAAAATTAGAATTTTTGGAAGACCTGTATCAGCCTCCATGAACTTGATAGTTGCCCAGTACTGATTAGATTGGTGGTAATATTAACATATGTAATTTTTAGGGGTGCCTAGGTAGCTCAGTTGGTTAAGCGACTGCCTTCGGCTCAGGTCATGGTCCCGGAGTCCCAGGATAGAGTCCTGATTCAGGGTCCCAGCTCTATGGGGAATCTGATTCTCCCTCTGATTTTCTCCCCTCCCATGTTCTCTCTCCCTCTCTCTCTCAAATGAATAAACAAAATCTTTAAAAATATGCAATTTTTGTATACTGTTTAAGGAAATATGTTAACATTTGACAGTGCTGCATAACCCACTGAAATAATGACCAATACACAATGTTAAAAATCATACCTGAATAAAGATTCATTCAAATTCCAAGACAGAATAATGTATCTTACCACAATACCTTACAAATGTTTATTGATAAAGCCTCAGATTCCACGTTGCAATTCACCGTGAAAACACTACCACTCATCAAGTTTGCATGTAGTACCAAAAAAAAAAAAAATCCACAATTATCTAAAAGTGACTTGAAAATATTCCTGTTGTTTCAAACTACATATTTGTGAGAGGCAGATTTTCTCATATCTTTCCACCAAAATAACATATCAGAAGGGATCATATGCAGAGCAGATATTATAATCTGTCTTATTGATAATTTGTTCCCATATTGTTATTGGTCTCCCACCTTTCCCAGCCCTGCATGAAACATAGATCCCATACTATCATTCCCCCCACCTTTTTTTTTTTTTTTAAGAGAGGGAGAGAGGGGAGTTGGAAGGGGGAGGTAGAATTTTAAGCAGACTCCACACCCAGCAGGGAGCCCAATATTGTGCACTATCTCACAACTCTGAAATCATGACCTGAGCTGAAATCAAGAGTCCGATGCTTAACTGGCTGAAACACCCAGGCACCCCACTACCATCCCTATTTTTATTTTTTTAAGATTTTATTTATTTATTTGACAGACAGAGATCACAAGTAGGCAGAGAGGCAGGCAGAGAGAGAGGAGGAAGCAGGCTCCCTGCTGAGCAGAGAGCCCGTTGTGGGGCTCGATCCCAGGACCCTGGGATCATGACCTGAGCCGAAGTCAGAGACTTTAACCCACTGAGCCACCCAGGTGCCCCATCATCCCCTTTTTAAAGCCATAACCAGCAAGTGCTTCTAAAGTTTAAGGATCATTAGAATCACCTGGGGTCTTGTTAAAATGCAAATTCTGATTTAGTAGATCTGATGAGTCTGTGTTTCTAACAGGTTTCACATGAATCCTGTGCTGCTAGTGCATTGGCCTTGTTGAGAAGCGGGAGTTTGGAGCACTCCTCATGGCTTATCAATACCTCACCTTCAGAGCAACATTCAATGCTGATCAGAAACTGTTGAGTCTGTATTACTAGCTACCTCTCTTAACACTTTCTCCCTCCACTCATCCTCTCTGCCCTCATCATTGTTGTAGTCACTCTCCTAACAAACAATGAATTTATATGCACCAAGTAAAAGTTTGCACACCCTCTATCCCTCACCTTGTCTTTAGACAGGTTTTGAGAGATTCAAATTCTCTTGGCCTGGTGGCAGGCCAAGGCTTTGAGAGATTCAAGGCAGAGCCAGGCTTTGAGAGATTCAAATTCTCTTGGCCTGGTGGCAAATTGATATTTGGGAAAAGGGGACTTTCCTTAGATTTAGGCATGTTTTACAGATGTCCCTTCATTGCCCTTTAGACATACTGCAGATTTGATTCTTTTCCTCACTATAAGATCACTATGTGTTCAAACTTTAGAAGGGGAGTGGTTTGGAACATCTAACTGTTGGCTGGGTGTTAGCATAAATTTCAATTCATGATGATTATGTTAAGCCTTGTACTGTTTCTTATATTTATTGCTCATTCAGTGCAAGTCAGCAGGGCAGAGGATGGACTGTGATCCATTTTTGTTGTTGTAGCTAGGATCATCCTTCTGGCTATGACAGAGTCATTGGCCAATCCATGGTCATCGTTAGAGCAAGCATTATGGAAATGTCAGCTTCCCTGAGGGTACAAGTGTTTGGGCAACAAAATGTTTTTGAGTGGGGAAAGTAGCACAGTGACCTGGGCTCGTCATGGAAGTTGAAAAGAAACTATACACTGAGAAACTCCAGGGACTTTCAGAACCCAGGGGGCTGCTGCAGAGATCCCTGCCCTCCTAGACACACAAGAATAAGAAAGCAATGTGTTGTAGAAAGCGCACTTGGGTGGGAATTACAAAGCTTGGTTCTTCTTGTGCTGTATCCTAAGTCTTGTGAACTTGAGACCATCACCAAACATCTGTGAAACTCAGTCTCCTCATATGTAAAATGGAGGTTTTTATTCACCCGACTTGTGGACCTGGGGTGTCATGAAGGCTCGATGAGACAAGAAACATCACTCCCATTTTGTATCTCATCGAATCACTTACTTATTATGAAAGCCACCAGAAATGGTATCCCTGGTATGTCCAGTCATCCATGTTGGGGTGATGTGTGTAATAAAAATAATTCATGCTGCACCTCTCTCTGGTCCTTTCACCTTTGAGAAATAAACCCAACTGTCAGATAGTAGTTTCATCACCCTGAAAACCAGGGAGAAGAACACACCATGGGACTGGAGGCCAATTATGTGATCCTTTCTCTTTTTCTCCTGAATACAACACACCTACCTCCTAAAGCCAGTGAACTAGACATGGAAATGCAGACCGTTCCAGACATGGCAGCCCCACACTGTCCCCACAGAGGTGGGATCCGCCCCAGCTGAATCCAAACAGTAGCCTCATGGCAAGGCCACCCCTTTTCTGTGGGAAGGCAAGAATGACACTAAGAAGACGAATAGCTGGTCCCCAAGACTTTTGAGGAAGGATAATTCCTATCTGGTGCATCACAAGGGGGTAACTGATTGAGGGAGAAAACGTTTTCTTCTACACATATATTATTGCATCCTTGCACCTGCAACTTTGACATACACGGTCTTTTTCCAATGAGAAATAGAAGGGTTAGGGAGCTTAAGAAATGTGCTCAAATTCCTTCAGCCAGTGTGGCTATGAGAGCACACTGCCCGCTCTCGGCTCTTGAGGGATGCAGAAGGTGTGAGGTCTGTGGCTTCCATTGCAAATATATTTCAGGGTGAGGCGGGTGGTTGGCAAGGCCGATTCAGAAGGAGAGTGTTGATGGAGGTTTGGATGTTCCAAGAAAGACTCAAAGCAGGGTGAGAAAATGTTTGATGTGAACTTCTGGAAGTGAAAGAGTACAGAGAACAGGCAGGTCTGAGTTTGGGAGCTGGGCTCGAAGGGGATCCCCGGGGCGAGGGTAACAAGAGGACCTTTCCTAATATGACAGTGACCCAGATTTTTTACTTAACGCCACTGACTAGGGATGAGAACAAGCATTGACATCACAGTCTTGCCACTTCTGCTTGCCTCTTGAGACAACACTCTCCTGTGTTCCCCCAAAGTGGAGCCCTTTTCCAGGAGGTGGTCAGCAAGCAGCCTTTCTAGGCAGGAGGTTAAAAGCTCTAACATAAGATGCTTACTTTATGTGATTTTCTGCTTCATTCTCCTTTAAAGATAAACTGGGGAGCTGAAGTGTCCTTCTCCTTTGTAATTGGATGCTGTTGTTTGCATTTGAAATGGGAGCCAAGTGAAGTGAAACTAAAAACTTCTTAAATGGTGCTTTGATTCTTCAGGGGAGTCGGGACATAGAGACAGATGAGTTATTCAGATCTTCCCAAGAAAATCCCCACCTGTTGTCCAGCCCTCCACGTTTATTTACTTAAAAACAAGTTTCCCATTCCTCAGAGTTTCAAAAATGATCCTGCATGTTATTGACAAATAATAATTTAATGGACAGCCTGATTAGATGGGCACAATGAATTAGCTATCGGCCTGACAGCCATGTAAGCATTATGTTCTGTATCTGTTTACTCAGCACTAGGTGAAATGCAGAAGTCTATTGAAAATCAGATTTCCATGCTGCTTTGTCAAAGCAAATTTAATCACAGCCAGAACATGCGGCATCCATCATTTCCACTTCAGAAGACATCAACGGGGACGGATCAGCAACGAGGAGCCTGGCTGCCATGGCTGTCCTCCACTCACAGGAAAATTAAATTTAACTATAGATCCTTGATAAATGAGGCCGCCGAAGCCATCAAACATGATGACGAAGTGCTCAGTATTAAAGTAATCCCCAGAGGCCCCCAAACCGGAGAGAAGCAGTCTCATTTGATCTGGCCTTGAGGTCTTTGCGCATGTTCACACCTCTCCTCTGGACAGATAAATATGGGCTTTAACGCATGGCTCCAGGGATCCAGAGATTATTTTTCTAGAAATCTGTATACTTGGTCTTTGCTTTTCCAGAAGTTTTTGCCAGAGCTCTCCCAGTCACTTCGATAGAACTTTGCCTCCTCATCGTTCTTTATTCCATCAGGCATTGATCATCTGGACCCCAAAATGACTATTGGATCTTGGTTGCTTTTAAAATGCTCCTTTCTCTACCATCCCACATGATTCTCCCCCAGGCTCCAAATCATAGGAAATAAGGCTATAGATACAATTTTGAGGGAATGCCAAGACTGTGAGCTGCTTGAGGGCAGGGACCATATGTTACTGATTTTCTTTATCCCTTGAGTTTAGAAATTAGCTTATGTCACATAGAGGTGGCTCAGTTAGTGAATATTGAGTGAATGAGTAGACAGGTGATCATGAAATGCAGCTGCATATTCTGATCATAAGATTAAGAGCTGTGTAATTCTGATTGTGAGCCAGGTGTATATGCTGACTCTTTCAGTAAATACCTCAAGAATAATAATATAATTACCTCTTTGAAATTCAGGGTTTTTAAAAAGATTTTATCTCTTTATTTAGTGAGAGAGAGTGAGAAAAAGCGGGGGCAGGGGCAGAGGGAGGGAGAGAATCCAGAGCAGACTCTGCACTGTGTATGGAGCCTGATGTGTGGCTCCATCTCACGACCCTGAGATCATGACCTGAACTGAAATCAAGTTGGACACTTAACCAACTGAGTCACCCAGGTGCCCCTAAAATTCAGTTTTAATTAACTGGCTAGCTAATCAAACTGACCTCATATGTCTCCACTATCTCATGTTTGAAATAATGTGTTCAACCATATCTATCCCATGTAGTTGTTAAGAGATTTACATGCAATTAATTATTGACAATGGATAGCTCATAAGCAAAGTAGCAATATAATTAGTTGCAACATAGTCACAGTCATCATTTGCACACTTGTCATTGCTTACATGCTTTTTGCTCAGCATCAGTCTTGGCATTGCAGAGGAGGCAAGGGACATAAAATTTCTTTTCCCAGAAGGAATTTCGGAGGGCCTGGGACAACAAGAAAAAAGACACACATACAGGAACAATATACCAGGGTAATGCAGAAAAGACCATAAATGCAAAGACTTAAAAGTAGGACCTGCTCAGATTTGTATGGAGAAATTTGATGTAGTGGGAAAGTATCTAGGTCTTTGAGGGCAAGTCATTGTAGCAGAGTCCTGAATGACGTGGGGGATGGAGATACACCTGGGATTAGACCCCACGGGCATTAAGGAAACTAGTCCAGCTTGACTAGAAGGTTTGAAGGGGGTTAGTAGAAAATTAATTCTGTAGGTATGGTTGAAGCTAAGTTTTGGACAGTCTTGAAGCTAGGTGGGGCTTAAACTTTTGGCTTGATATATGTGCTTAGAAGTCCATTTTGGGTACTTTAGCAGGAAGTCACATATAAAAATGAGGCTCTTGGAAGAGTAATTAATATGGCATGGGATGAGAGCCTGGGATGGGGGAGATGACTGAAGCAGGGTTCTGCAGCAATCCCATGCGAGTTAAGGGAAGATGAGTAAAGAACAAGCATGAGTGTCTCTGCATCTCTCAGAGGAAGAATCAGTGGGTTTGGGGCACTCTTCACTTTCCATTGCCACCGAGAATCACATCGCTGGTGAAAAGCAAACTTTTTCGTGATGCCAGTAAGAAAGAAGGGCAGGGTGAGTTCACCTCGCTTTCAACTGATTGACTTGCTGGGATCATTTTAAGCGTTAGTAATTGAGAATAACTCTACAGCCTGAGAGCACTCTGCACATGAAGGTATATTTATAACTCTTCTCAACCTCATCAAATGTCAATTCAAAAACTTATACAGTCAATAATCAAGCACATTTTAGCTCCCCTGAAAAAATTATGCTGCACACTTAAGCATACCCCTGCACTTAAATCTCCAACAGGAAGCATTCAAAAGGAGGAGTTGGGACTAAGTGTACTGTCTACCTTCTTAACAAATTTACATAGAAATTTTCAAACTTGTTATGAAATTGTTAAAGCATTTTCCTGGTATCTCTTGGAAACACTTAGAAGCTTTGGCAGAATTCGTTGTCTTTGGTCTAATCACATATTTCCAAAGGCAGTTTACAAACATGTTATTTTGCTATTTACTAATTATATTTATTTGATACACCAATCACTTAATAGCCTCTGGCTGCATTTACAAATAGTATTGAAAAAGCTCCCGCTGTTACACTTATAATTTATTATAGACAACATAAAAACAAGATGCTCTCTCTCCACATGAATAACACACACAGGGATGCTTAGAGAAAAACTCTGTACAGATCCTGAATGATCAAATATAAAGGGCATTCTTAGCTGAGGGCATTAGTTTCTAGACAGCTGGAGACTGTGGCTCTTGTCCATCTGTGCTTAGGAGAGGCAAAGCGATGCTTAGAATTCTGACTTGGGTTGGCCAAAGAAGGTGGAAAACTATGGTCCTTGAGGGACTGGTTGTTGCTTGTCATCTTTTTGCAATAATCGGAGTCAGCCAGATAGAATGTGGTCCTAGTTTCCCTTGAAGAGTCCGTGATGAGGAATACTTTCTTTCTGGAGGATTATGCAAAAAAGAGAAGAAAAACTGTCAAAAAATGTGGGAGCCTATCTAGGCTGTGTGGTTTCAGAAGGATCAGTAACCCAAAGGTTTACTTTTGGGGGGAAGATTCTCTCACTTACCCATGTACCTGATGGTCTTCCCTTTTGGTCTCCTCTCACTTAAAAAAAAAATCATTCTTTAAATGTTTAGTAGGGCCTTTGCTCTGTGTATGATGTGAAAACCCACTGAGAAGCTCGTGCTTTTCTAGTTAGACTAGAGGCACTTTTCTCCTGCCTCCAGGATATGGGGAGGCCTCTATGAGGGGCCAAGATTAAAAAGGGGTCCTCATTCCCCATTACATCTACTTCCATGTTTGTCTTATTTTGGGCATTTTATATTTCTGTGCTGGTCCACCATTCAAAATATTCATTCTATTCTTGTCTACATTCATTTCTTTCCCTGGAGATCATAAAAACATCTCTGAGGGCAAGGGTCATGTTTCATGCACTCCTGTATCATCAACTTCCCTAATGACTGGCATGGTGCCATTCACATAACTATGTGTTAATTGCAATGCAACAGAATACAGTTGTCTTAGTGCGCATCAGTTAATTTTATTAATGTGTCTCAAAAAGCAAGCATACTAGTGAATAAACCAACATGAGGAAAGATCAAGTCATGATGGTCAGTTGGATGTCAGATGTCTGTTTTCTAAAGGAGAGTGGGAGGGGGTCTGCCTCCATTGGCTAAGCCTTATGGTGAGACACAACTTTAGCGTGGCGTGAGGTGCGGGTGGGTCATGGTGCTCTCAAAGGGGAAAGTGGGCACCAGAAAGCATGGAAGAAAGAGAGAAACAAATTCTTCCCTTCAACCTTATGGTTCTGCTAAAGCCCTGGTGTAAGTACCTTAAAGATAATGTTCCATAGCTAATGGATGCAGGTGAAGTGGATATGCATGCAAGTGGATTGCTTATACCGTATACTTCAAAATACGATGAACCAAACACTAATCACAGCTTAAGGTGCCTTGTCTTATGTGTTATCAAAACATTTTAAAGGAACTTGGCTCCACACTCCAAATAAGTAATGTGATTTATGTCAAAGGAGATGCTGTTTTATCATGTGAACATGTGAATAATTTATGAAGTAATTCTAATCACGCATTCAAGAAAAATAGAGACGATGGTCATGCCCTTCTCCTGCCTTATATATTAATTATAGAGATCTTTTGCTTTGTGCATTTATTAACAATTAGGAAGGAAAATAGTTTTGTTTTAAAATACTGGGAGCTATCCTGATGAAATGTTTGGGTGTGTGGGGATTGACTTTAGTAATATTTAGATCATCTCAAGAGTTCAAGAGTTAAATTAGGAAAAATCTTATTTCTCAATTTTTACCAATTCCACTTTTTCAGTGTGGTTTTTATACCAGTTTTCCCATTTCATGGTGAGGGTAGGCTACAGAGGACTTGGGTCAGAAGAGACCCTGAATCTCCAATTGGTCTATAAGTTCTCTTTGGGCAGGTCCCTTGTTCTCAGTTTTTGTGTGAACTCAGCATCCCTCCTTCCCGGCGCCGCCCCTGTAGGTTGTTGACATCATTGCATCACAAGCATAAGAGTGGTCCACTCCTCCAGGTTTGCTCAGCACAGTATTTCTCAACAGAAAGTAATGCCCAGGCCATCTAGAAAAGAGAGGTTGGTACAAAGTAGGTGTTTTTCACTTTGGGCAGAATTCTTGCCAAATAGGGAAATCACAGATGGAAGAAAAGCCCTTCTCAGCTAATGTCCTATCATAGCATTCAACATTTTACTAGTTTTCTCTACAAATTTTAATCTGGGCTCAGATGATTTGTATCTATCATATGACCATAATGACTACGACATCCAGTTCAACCAAAGCATCTGCTCGATTCAGTTTGAGTGCTCCTGTAAAAGTTTGTTCATCTTCATTGTTTTTGTTCTGATTTAATGTATTCCTGCAGTCGAAAAGGAAACACTCTACTGGAAAATTGGCTGATTGATAACAGGTGTTGAGTCCCCTCATGTAAGCAGGGCCAGGCTCAGAAAGCCACAATGGTTCCCTTTTGTGTCTTGACACATCCACTTGCTATCCTAGTTCCCTAAATAATTTCCTCAACTACTCTTCTGATTTGGCATTTCCCACACCTCACTTCCCTTGTGGCCTACATCATAAACGTGCTTGGTATTTTCTTATTGCCCAGGGGCTGGATCTTTCCCAAATGAGAATCTTCTCGATTCCTTCTGTCATGGTTTCTCTGCTGGATAACTAGAGCAGAGTGTTGGGTAGTGGTCATTGACAGGCCCGGCAAGAGGGCAGTGGCTCTCCGCTAAAACCCAAGGTTTATGGGGAATTCCTTTATGGTGCTATGACATTGAGAACCAACTCTGGGATGATGGGGCACAGTTCTGAAATCTCCTGGCAGATTGGGTCTTGCTGTGTGGGGAGCATTGCTCTAGACCATCATACACAATGGATTCTTTGGCAAGTTCAACATGATTTCATTTCTTCCCCATACTTTCCAATATATACTTCGTATTTATTTCTTCTAAGCCACTTTCCAAAACAACATCTACCTTTCCCTGAATGCCCATTCGGAGGTCTTTATAAGCACTTGGTGGATGGCAAACTGATTCAAGATTTCCCAAATATTTATCATGTGCTATCATTTCAGACATTTCTTTTTTTAACTTGTCCTTCCCCTAAATGTTTGACTCATTTTATTTACTAAATATAAGCACATGTGGGGCAAGAAACATTTAGGGGCGTTTTCTGACCTTTTCTATCTACCTCAGTATCCCCAGTTCCTCCTCAGCCAAAGGGACCTTGTCAGCATTGTTTAAATTTGGTTAATGGATTCCTCACTGAGGATAATCTCTTAAATTGACGTTTTAAGCTGTGCCATTAATTACTAACTAACATGCTCTTGTAACTTAATGCCATTTCCTTCTCTTCACTCTGCAAACCATTTTTGTTCTAAAATAAATCTCATGAAGGAATCACTTCTCTTTGCTTAGCTTGGGACATCTAAATTAGCCCTAGGCATTCCTATTTAATTCTGGTTCTGAGTACCTTATGGAATTAGATTTGGCATGGGGTCCTCCACAGGGAGCTGTCAGCTGCAAGGGCCAGGATGGATGATGCACTTAGAGAGTGTAGAGGAAGAGTGACCTCAGGAACAGATTAATCCATATCTATGCACAGATATATGTCAGACACATCTTTCTGAGAGCTCTGTTACGCAAAACCCGAAAAGCTTAGAGCTGAAGAGGATTTTAGAGGATGAGTAGTCCAATCTCAACCTTTTATCCAGGAGCAGACTGAGACCCAGAAAGATGTAGCAACTTCCCCTAATCACAGAGCCAATCAGGGGACACCCTGGTATTGGAACCCAGGCCTCCTGGCTCCTGAGATCGTACACCGATTTGAGCGCTCAAGATTAGTTTAAATTCTCTGGGCTGATTTTAGAGCTTAGTGCATAAAGAGACCAGGGAGTTAACTAGCAAAATTGAAATGCCTGTAATAAATTAACAATGTATAGTGCCTGGGAGCTATGATTACAGGTGCTGTAAAAATGCAAAATATAATGAGAATGATAACTTTACTGAGAAGCTTCTGAAAATGGGATGATATGATGCCTACCCAAGGCCAGATGGGAGGTGCCTCCTCAAATCAACCCGTGCTGTATGACCTCCTGGAATCTTGAGGAATGTTTGTTCATTACCATTAGCTATGGCTTGCCACCGTGATTCCCAAAATAGTCACCTAGGGACCCAACGCGTAAAGTATTTTAAACAGCGCTAAATTATTCATGGAGTGATTTTGTTGGTAGACTACAACTCATTGTATTCTTTGATTTAGAGGCAGTTTCACAATTTACCAACTGCTCTTCTTCTGTCAGCCGTGTAACACGATGGGAGTAAAGTTTGACACCGTGTTCGTTTCCTGAGAGCTTTTTGTTTTTACATTTTGTTTTTACATTTTTTTCTTAGTGTTACTGAATCAAAATATTTTTTCCTGCCTGTGGATTAGTTACGGATATCCTTAAGCCTGAAACCTTTTTGATTCAAGGATCCCCAGGGGCAAAAAAACCTCAGGAACAAATAGTTAACAAATTATGTTTGAACAATTACAGAAGAAAAAGATGGTTCCTGGCTCATTAAGAACAAGACATGACAAAGATACTTCCTCACATTTGTAGATAGAATTACTGGGCTGGCAGATGAAGGGAAAAACCATAAGCCGTAGAAATAGTATATCTTTATTTCATTAAGATATCCAGCAGCTTTTCTGCTGCTGTGGATATATAGGCCTATGGTGAGTATGGAGAGATTGGAGGGCATGATAATAGAGTCACATGGACCCTTTGATTGAACACCTACTGGAAAGTGTTAGATTCATATCACCTTAAAGATCCATTTGGGGTTTTTATTCATGACTATGCAAATGCATAATTAAGCAAAGTAACAGCCTCCCACTTTTGTAAGAACCAGTCTCTTGTAGAGTATTCGGGAAGGCAGAACTCAATCTCATATTGCCAATGCAATTAGAAGCTCTTTTTCTTCATTCCTGATACCTTTCTGACACCTCCTGACCACAGTCCCCTATCTTTGTTTTGTCCTCCTTCTCATAAACTTCAGCAGTGTGCTAAGTGTGGAAGCCGCTGCCTTCAACTTTCTCAATCTTTAATGGAGATTTTCTCTCAGAGACATAGTCTAGGTCCTTGCTCTGCCACTTTCAAGTCCTTCCCTGTCTCCATCTGCCTTTCAACATGTCATTACAGTCACACATGGTAATTGAGAGCCTCTCTGGGCACTGATCTAGGACAGATGAAAAAAACCAAGATGGCTGTCACTGCTCAAATGGGATTTACATTCTAATGGTAGGAGAGAGACAATTAAATGTAATCAAGCAAATGCTTTCAGATAGCGACTAGTGCTATGGTAAACTGTGGTTTTTACTTCTTCACATGTCCATATCCATATCTTCACATATTTGCAGTAGACTCCCTTTAGGGCTCACAGACGGGACTGTTTCTCTCCCTGTCTCTCCTCTAGACAGTCTGGGACAGAGCATACCCAACAGCATTACTGGATATGTGATTTTCTCAGACTAGATCAATCTTCAGGGAAACTTCAGCCTCCCTTCTCTCCCAGGGCTGGTTGGTTCCAGGTTTTGCTGGCATGTAGTACAATAGCTCTCCTCATTTTGGTCATCATCCACTGGGTGATCACTGAACCCAGTTAGGCTTTCAACTCCAAGAACAATTCTCAGAGATAGGACAGACAAAACACATGTTGAGAAAGAGAAGCATAATCTTCACAGCTGTCCCTGCCCATAACAGAGAGATCATGAACAACTTCATGAACCTTAACTGATTTGCTGATCTTTGCCCTTTACACTGAAATCTGCAGAAATACAAAAAATGGAACCACTATAGGATCCACTGCTCGGAATGGACCATTTCTTAGCTATACAAATATTGAGCAAACACTTTGAAATTAAGGTATTTTTGCTTCAATTGGAGGCCAATTTCTTGAGCAGAACATCTTCCTATAATCTTTGTGTGAAAAGAATCAGTTTCAGGTTCAATTCTTCTTCTGTCCATGTAACACTTCAGAAAAGTGGGAGTGAATCATGCTTCAGTCACACATTGAAAACACACTTCTGAGTTATGTGTAAGACACAAACTATGAAGGATGGCAAGTAAGTTTTAAAACATGTCTTCATAGGAGATATTCAAGAAAAAGTGTTAACAGGCCAAAGCCAAAAATAGATGACAGAATCAAAATTTTTTCTTAGTAGGATGGAATGATGTGTTTCAACCATGGATATGAAGTATGAAAGATTTAAGTGTAAGGTACTGAATTCTAAACCTTATCCATACTAGCTCAGGGTTGGAAAGACCTGATGTGACTCTCTAACAGTTGAGGTGACAAAAAGACTTTGTGGGGTTCGGGAGACCACAGGCTTACCCTGCGTCTACAGTGTGGCATGGCCACAAAAGGGCAAGTGGGCCAGAACAAGGGAAGATACAAATCCACAGACATCTGTGCTGGTAAGCTGCAATCTGGAATATTGTGTCAAATTTGTCATATCACAGAGATATTTACAAACCAGAGAGCATTCAAAATAGGTTGAATCCAATGGAAGAGCATCTGAAAACTGTGTAATAAAATAAACTTTTTCTGGAACTAAGGAATTAAACACAGAGAGGGAAGGCTTGTAGCAGACATGATTGGTTTCTTTAAATATTTACATGGGTAACATATGAAAGAATGAGTAGACTGATGTCAGGCAGACAGGAGTTCTAGAACAATCTAATAGTGGAACAAGCTCCCAAATAAAGTGGTCAGTGCTTTCTCACAGAAAATGAGCAAGTAAGAGCTTGAACAAATCTGCAAAATGTAAATCACTGTTCGTTATCTTGGTTTTGGTTATAATTATGATCTTTAAGACAACTCATTGTTAGTCTTCCTCTTTGACCTACACTGTGAAAACATCCAAAATATATGAATATTTCCCGCTTTGAGTCCCTCATCTTTCTACCTTCCCGTGGATGGGGCACATTTGCATCAACTTCCACAGTACCATCTTTGCTGGTGGATGTCTGAGGGAACGTGGTACGTCATCCCCTGCTGGCCAGGAAGTCTTCCCAGGAGTGACTTGGGCACTCAGAGAAAATCTGAGTTTTCTCATCAGAAATTCACATCAGTGTTGCTTTGAAATGAAGCTTGTACCAGAAGAAGTCTGGAGAAATTGTAACAATAAAGAAACGGCTTTTGAAATCGGTATTCTAGAGAGAATCAAACGGATCTCTGTTAATTAAAAAAGGGAAAATGCACTCCTCGCCTGGTGAATATATAATAGAAATGTTAGAGAACATCTCTGTATACTGCTAAGTCTTGCTGGTATTATTAATGCAGCCTGTGTCAGCCATGAGAACGTTGCAGGGGCTTCTGTGCAAGACTGAGATTTGTTTTTCTTTTGAATCAATTCTTGCTCAAATTTCTGCTACTTATTTGGATTGTGAGTTTGATATCTCCACTTATTGTGCTCATGTTCTCCCATGTTAGAATGGAGCAATTATTTCAATTTACCTCATCAAACCATTGTGAGCCGACTTCTCAGCTAACCATAGTCAAGAGAAATTAAATGACATCTTACCAATGATGCTGGCATATTTACTATTCTGTACTCCCTTTCTAGCCAAATCTACTCTTTTGAAAAGCTTAGGAGATATTGGAGAGCTTATCTCAAATTATACTCAGACCCACATCAATAATCATGGGAAGAAGGGAAGCGAGGTAACGTGATGCCCTACTTCTGATGGAGATCAGACTGTTAGTATCCCAAGAGTGGTCCGTATAGTTTGTGTTGAACTTTTATTTCTCTCATAATCTTCATGACATAGGATCAAATCCTCATGAGATAATTGTTCCTGTTTGTCTTTCAGGTGGTTCTTTGAACTGTTAAGTAGTTCAGAATTGGTTTATTACCTGTATTCTTATGGCTCATATAAAGATCTATGAGTTCACTAATTTTCATCTTTGTTTGTGAGACTTTTTTTTTCTTTTAAATTCCTTTATTTGTCAGAGAGAGAGGGAGAGAGCACAGGCAGATAGAGTGGCAGGCAGAAGCAGAGGGAGAAGCAGACTCCCTGCCGAGCAAGGAGCCCGATGTGGGACTCGATCCCAGGACGCTGGGATCATGACCTGAGCCGAAGGCAGCCGCGTAACCAACTGAGCCACCCAGGCGTCCCTGTGAGACATTTAAAAACAGAAATTCCAAGTAGAAAAAGCCAAGACCTACTTTAAGAACCACCTGATATGGAAAGTAAGTATCAAGAACGGGTAGAACATTAGCTGGAATACAGAAGGTAGGAAGAGCTACGCACAGATATCTGCTCAACTCTACACTCTGTGAAGAGAAGCATGTCCATATTATTTCGGTATCTGCAGGGTGTCCCTCAGGGCCTGGCACATGGTAGATACTCAATAAATACTCGTTGAATTTGCCAACATCATAAATCACAGGGTGAATTAGAAATGGAACAGCCTTATAGGGTGGCCTCTGAATTTATTCTTCAAATTGTTTAACAGGTGGGATTTAAATTCCATGTTATAGCTTTGCCTGTAATAATAATCTTAAAATATTGTACTAAATCTCAATCTAGACTATACATTAGCCTTACTTGGGACATTTGAAAAATCTCAGTGCTCCAGACTGCCCCCCCACACCAATTAAAGGAAGCCCTTTGAGGGTGGAATCCAGGTATCAGTATTTTCTCACACCCTCCAAGAAATGCTAGCATACAGCCAAGTTTGAAGACCATCATACCAGTATGGCACTTGTGTGTGCACATGTGTATGAGTGTAAGGGAATTTAAGCTCCATGTGGTGAGTTTCACTGGATATCATTTCTGTCCAGTGGCAAGGGCAGGGTTTGGGGTGTGGAGAGGAAAACTTGCACCACACTGCAGAAAAAAACATTAATATGAGTGGAAAAAGAGTTGGTGCGATAAATCATTTCACTATTAATTATGCCGTGGCCTGTTTTTATGCTCACTCTTCTTTATAAATGAGATGAAATAGCTTTACAATGTGCCTAACATCGTTTTAAAATGCCACATAAATTCACTCCTGTTTTTATGGGGTTGAAAAATTTTAACACAAAAATAATTTGCCTAGCTTGAAGAATTTGCATAAAACCATCGTAGGGGTGTGTTAAAAATTACTCTTCTTCCCTTTAATGTAAGAGCACAAGACAGGATGGAGGATAGATTTCATTCTTATGGTGCCCCAGGTGAATCTCACATTTGCATATTAAAGATTCAATTTAAAATAAACTCCCAAGTCACAATGGGCACTTACCCTGCCATACATATTTCAGCATTGGCCTGGGATCATGTAAGCAAGATTCCTAGAGGGCCAGCAGTGTCCACAGTCATCCAGCCAGGTGGCCCTTGTGTGTTCTGTTACAAGTGATAGCAGGAGGAGAATCTGGTCTGGGTAGCCCACCACTGATGCCAGAGAGAAAACAGTAAATTACAGACGTGGGAAGTTATAGTGATCTGGATTTCACTTCTTAAAGTCTTATGACATCATTGTCCCTAGCAACAGCTGGGTTTTTTAATGGGAGTTAGGTGGAAACTTGCTGGTATTAAAAAGCACCACGGGAACAGAAGGGAAGTGAGGAAATACTGAGGAGAGCTCCTCTCAGCAGAGTACAATATTTTCTAGAAGAAATTAACCCTGGAGAGAATACCTCAGGGGATACAGGGTATGGGTGAAGGTTAAGGTAAGCTCAGGTATGGCTCGGGCAGGTATTAACATCAGGATGTTAACTTAGTACCAAAATCAGCTCATAGCAAATCCACCAGCAGATTCCAGCATCTCTTTCCTCCTTTTTTGGGTTTGTCCAGATATTCAGACTAGTATTTCTTTACTCCTTAAAAGGCACTGGAGACAGAGTGCTACATACATCAGTAGATATCTTTCATCAAGGAAAAATTAGAGAAATTCTATTAATGTGATATTTATTACTTTCTTAGTATTGCTTTTGGAAACTTAAACACAATAAAATAGCTTTCCTTAAGATTATCCTTCATGGGGACGCCTGGGTGGCTCAGTGGGTTAAGCCTCTGCCTTCGGCTCAGGTCATGATCTCAGGGTCCTGGGATCGAGCCCCGCATCGGGCTCTCTGCTTAGCAGGGAGCCGGCTTCCCCCTCTCTCTCTGCCTGCCTCTCTGCCTAGTTGTGATCTCTCTCTCTCTGTCAAATAAATAAATACAATATTAAAAAAAAAAGATTATCCTTCATGGTTCCCTTGTTGTCAAACAAGTGAAAGGTAGAGAAAGAGAGAGAGAAATCAACTCGAGTATATTTTAGTACATTCTGTCCTTTATACAGTCTTAATGCTCTATCTGCTGCCTTGATTGCTTTTCGCCTCATCTTTGTTTGTCATCCGAGTTGCTTGGGGGTTGGCCAGTGTATCTGTGAGTACTGTGTTTACCTGCTGAAATGGGAAAGCTTCCAGTTTTAGGTCTTAGGATGGCTTGATTTGTAGTTTGTTTTTAGCTTAAAGTACTTACAGTATCATGGGTGTTTTAAGACCTGAGAATCCTTTTTTTAATCCTAGAGATTTGCTTGAAAGATGAAGCTGTCAGAGGGGCATCCATGGAAGTCATAACAATTCCCTTCCACTGTGAAGCTTTATTTAGGAGAAATGCAGAAAAATGCAAAAGTTGCAAGATCGTAATGTCTAGAGAAAGACAAATCCAGCCTTCTTACGTTTTGTTCAGTGATTCTGTTTTACTTGAAGTATGGCTTACCCTTTTCACCTTGGCCAACTTAATTGGTAACTCAAAATATTTTCCAGTTCTTATGATTCAGAATGGTGTTCATATGTTCATATGAAGGAGTTCTTCTTCAGCATGTGACTGGACCTAGGGCCTCAGGACTCTTCCTACTCTAGAGGGTTCTACACTGCATCCAGACACATCTTCCTAAAAAACTATACTATTTATATTCCACCCCCCTCAAAGATGTTCCTTTGATGGGGGTGGAATATAGGAAGATGAGGAAACCTTCAGGAATCAATTTCGTGGCTCCAATGTCACCATTCCATCTTCTATTCTACAATGGCCCAGTTAGAACTCTCCTCCTGTAAACTGACCTATCCAATGTCAACTAAAATGTCTTTTACTCTCTTGATTTTTCATGTTTTCTCACCATATTCCTCCTTGGTTGTTACTTCCTATATTGGTCAGGTTATCCAGAGAAACAGAACCAATAGAAGATCTCTCTTTCTCTCACTCTCTCCCTCATAAGGAATCAGCTCACATGATTATAGGGGCTGCCAAGTTCAAAGTGTACATAGCTAATACCCTAGCTGAAACCCAAATCTGCTGCAGAACCAGGAAGAGTTGATATTTAGTCCACCGTCTGTCAGGCAGAGAAATCTCTCTTTTAATTGGAGGAGGCTCATCATTGTATTCTGTTTAGATGTTCAACTAATTGGATGAGACCCACTCACAAGAGGGAGGGCAGCCTGCTTTACTCAGTCTACTGATTTAAATGTTAACCTCATCCATAATACCCTTACAGAAACATCCAGAATGTTTGCATAAATATCTGAGCACCCTGTGGATTAATGAAGTTGATGTGGAAAATTAGCCATCACCCTTTCCCTACAACAATTGAAGACAGTTATTATTATTCCCCTCGATACACAGCTCTTCAAACTGAACATCCCAGATCTCCAGTCATTCCTCATACGGCTGAGTCCTGAGTCTGAGGTACACCAGTATCCTGGTGTGCTCCTGTGAATCACACCGCACCTTGTTCCTCTCATCCCCACAGTCCCGTCCCCAAGGAGGAAGGTTGTTTCTTCTCCTCCATTTCTCCAAGGGTGACCAGACCTCACTTGTCATTTTGTTTTGTGTTCTCCTGAGGCACTCAGTGGAAATTATTCTTGGGTGTGCACACAAATTAAAGAACTTCCTCAGCCTCCACAAACCCACCATTTATTTGTTGGTTGGATGTGTGTGTTAGTTTATTTGTGTTTTTCAATATACAATTGAGATAGTTTATCAGAAGTGGGGGAGTGGAAATGGAGGCATGAGGAATTTTTGATGCTGGCTTTTTCAGAGTATAGGAGATTAGACTATTAAATCCTCACTGAGTCCAGGAACAGATGTGGCTTTCATTTGATTCCAGGCTTAGAGAGAAATTGTCAAACTATGTTTCTGGAAGTAATAAAAATACTACTATTTGAAAAGTAAACTCTTAATTGAACTTTGTAAATGATATAATAAAAGATCCTCTAGCCTTGATTAAATAATTGTAAAAAATCAATGTCAGTCCAATAATAATTTTTCACCTTGATGACTTGAAGAAGCATTGTTTTTATCTAAGTAAGAACAGTTTATAAGGAAACCTGAGGAAAATCCTGATGATGTCCACAGCACTCTTTAGCTTTCCCTACTAGCTGTACCAGAATGTTGATAGGTTGAGAGCGCACCACGTTCTGTCATACTTTCATGCCTTGACACATGCTGTTCTGTCTGCCTCGAACACCCTTTCATGCCTGGCATGATAATGCTTCATCCCAGAGGTGCTTCAGCCTGACAATGGCTCCTGGGAGAGGCCTTCTCTGACTTCTACAGGTAGACTTCGGCATTCCATCCAGGCAGTTTGCTTTGTGCTCTATTCCTTTGTTACCTCACTTATCACGTTGTGTGTTGGACTGTTTCCACATTGGTCTTTCCACCATACCAACACTTTGGAAAGCAGTGCGCGCGCACGTGCACGCACACACACGCACACACACACACACACTTATGAATACTGCTACCATTGGACATTCCATGTTGAGAAGCAGAGCCTGGCTTTTACCCTCATGGAGCTTCAAGACTGATGTGAAACCAAGTCTTGGCATCTTTGTAAATATCAGTGCTTATGAAATCAACAAATGAAAACCAACTTCCCATAGACTCTTCAATAATAGAGACAGTATCTTATGAAGTGTTTTGTTTTGTTGTTGTCATTGTTGTTGTTGTTTTGCATCTCCAGAACTTAGCATAATAAACAATACACACTAGGTTCTCAATAATTATGTGTTGAGTGAATGAAAGAATGATTAATTTAAGTAATTTCGTGGTTGACTTTCAATTTTATATGAGCAAGTAGCTTTTCAGAAAAACCTCATTTAAAGGTTTATGTTAATTTCTTTTCATAAATGCTGTTTTGAAGCTGATAATTTTAGGGGTAATGAAAATTCTAAAGTCAGGTCATCTCCCAGGAGAACGAGTTGGGATCACATGACACTTTTTACTAGCACAGGATATTTAGACAATTCTAATCATAGTTTCAGTAATTATAAAATTATTAATATCAACTGTCAGTTATATTTAGACTTTCAAGGTAGAATTTAACCTTTAACTCTGTCCAAATCTGTCATGTAAACAAGCTAAATTAACTATCCTTTGAGATCAAAAACTAATATCGTACATGAATTTACTCAGAGTGCGTTGGCTCTTTGAAGCTTCCTGGAAACCAAATTCAAATTCGAGACATTAAATGTTAATAAATTTCTGGTGATCAGAGAGACAAATACAAGGAGGATTAATATCCTTTTTCACTCTTAAAGATAGGATCTCAAAGTGATAAAATAAAATGTTACCTTTGAAAGTGACACCTTAAATTATAACGCTCAGGTATCCTTATATAGAGAGTGAATGAGCAATGTTTTTTCTTGAGCACTGAGTAGGTGCTAAGGTTGGTAATCTCCCTTGAGAGGGTCATAGTAGGAGTAAAAATGTATTGATTCATTCAACAAATATTTACTGAAAATGGTCAGGCACTATTCTTGATAATGGGATTATGGCCATGAACAAGGAACACAGAAATCTCATCCTGGGGAGTTCACTGCTGGTGGGTAAGAAGATGCAAATACAGAGGAAAACAAACGCCAAATAATTACAAAAGAAGACCCAATAACCTGCGTATACTCAAGAGAGCATTCTATTTTATAGCTCATATTTTGATGTTTCTTTGGGAAGAGATTTAGCCGGAGCCTTGAGTTTGGGATTTACCTGTAAATATTTAGTCCACATGAGCGGTTTGCCAGGAGCACGGGAGCCACAGCCCACCGCTTCCCTACTGCTCAGCTCACACATCTCCACCCCCTGGATCATACTTTCTCACTTCAGAAAATAAAGCTAGTGTGGGAAATATCCAACTTCAGCTCTCCGCCAGCTCTGTATTGACCATGTATGTTCAGCTCTGTAATTTTAAGACTTCATAAATATAAAAAAATACTTACTTTTTATCTTCAGTTTGGCTTTAATTTCTCTTCTCTGGGAGAACTGTAAACCTGCCAACTTTAAAGTTAGTTGATCTATTTATTCTGAGCTATAGGAATACAGAACGAGTCAGTTGTTATTTTTTTTTTAAAGTCAGAGCAATCTTAACTGATACGCTATGGAAAAAAGTTTATTACGTGCATTAAAAATGAAATTTGGTTTATTTCAGTGGTCTGGAGCAATCCAAAGTGCGTGTATTTATTGCTTCAATGCATGTTATACACCTATTACAGGAGTGCTGAGGCTTTATGATAGTTTCAACGTCTTTGCTTTTAAAAATGTTTAACTTTTCTGAAGTATGTTCCATTGTGTTTTTCTGACCACAGCCTTACGGGGTCACCTGAGGTCAGATAAAGCTAGAAGCAGCTGATCCTGACTGCTCTGAAGGGGTCATGATGTTCGTGCTGTGTGTTTCTGGGTTCTCTATAGCTGGCCTTTCACCAACTTGTTACATCTATGGTCAGCACCAGGTCAGCTGGAGCAGGAAGGGTCAGAGGGCAAGAGTCCAGGGCTCTAATCCAGACCTTCCCATCTGGGCACCGTGGGCACTGTGGACATACATTCAGCTGCTCGCTCTTGGAACAAATGTAATGGGGCTGCCAAAGTAGCTATCTGGGCCAGCAAGAGCCAACACAGGAGAGACTGTGCAGTAAGGACCAACAGAGGCATCTGGACAAGTGTCTGGAGCACTTTTTCAGGAGTCAGGCACTTGGTACTAAGAGTTACTTTGGCAGGTAGAGGACACCTGGGTGATGTTCAAGTGTAGGAGTTTATACTGGAGGAGGAGTGAGTGTGGCATTGAGAAACACAAACTAGAATCATCCAGGGGACAGGAAAGATTAGGAAGCCATAGCCATAGCACAAGGCAAAAGAATGCCAGACCGAATATCAGGTAGAAGAAGAGTTTAAGCCCAGTTATAATGGCTGAAATAAAGATTCTGAGTAGAACTTGGAACAGACACCCTTGGAGTCTAACAGTGGTTTGAGTTGTCCAGCTGCAAGGATAGGGGCTGAGAAAGGATAAACCTGACTTTAAGGGTCAGTGGGTCTTCCCTGATGTGTGGACACTGGGGTCACTGAAGATATTGGACATCATGGAACTCAAAGTGTATCTTCAGGCGTCCATTGTAACTCCCACATGTACCATGTATTTCTGTTATCCTCTGTCAATTATGGATTGAGATCTCTTTATTCCTTGGTTTAATAGCACTTCTTCCCTCTTCCTGGGAACTCATATGTCCATCGTTTCAAAATCCAACATGTGCTTACTGAGCACCTACCATGTAAAGGCCATGTGCTAGATGTTATGGGGGCCACAGTGATCAATAAGGCATGATTTCCAACTCTAGATGCTGAAACTAGTGAAGAGGTATGACAAGGGTACAGATGAGGACGAGTCAAAGTTCTGAATGAGAGATGTGTTTTGAGTGGTCTAGAATGCCACAGTAGTCGGGGGCAGAAAAAGAGCTTCCCAGGAACGTTTCCCATAAGTGTAGATGAAGGGGAAAGACTGAGGAAAGAGCAGGGGTAGAGACAGGAAAGCATTCTTTAGGTTATTGGTAATTAGGGCAACAAGGAAACAAAAGGTGAGCATGGAAAGGCAGCCTTGCACAGAAACAGCTACCTTTGGTAGAGTCTTAAGTGTCAGATTAATTCAAATTCAATTAATTCAGTTAAATCACATTGATTTGGTGTGATTTAGTTGAATTACAATCAAAGAGGTGCTTAGTTTTACACAGACCGAATTAAATGAACGCTCGGAGAAGAAGGCCATGTCAGAAAGCACCTGCATTGGTGACATCCATCATCATGGAGTGCCTGTGATGGTAACAATTTGGTGACAGAGAGAAAAGGATCAAAGACAGCTATGGATTTGAATTTGGCTGACTCAGAGAATACTGGCACAATGAACAGCATTAGGGAAATTAGAAAAAGGAGTTGGCTCTGTGTGTTTGTGTGTGTGCATGCACATGCGTGTGGGTGCACGCACATACTTGACCAGGCCAGGTAATGAATGCTGACGACAGTAATACAAATAGGTTGATCAGGCAGCTAGCTGGAAATGGATGTCAGCCTGTTCAGGTTATTAGAATGTGGTGCCACAACTCGTGAAATATGTTAGGGATTAAAACAGAAGAGAGATCAGAACCTTAGAGTTCATCCTCATTCAAGGGACAGAAGAAAAATGAGGTACAAAAGAAAGAACCAGAGAAAGGATTGTTCAGAAGAGATGAAAACCAGTAAGTATAAGTGTCACCAAGCCAAGAGATGACAGCTTCATGGAGAAGGTGTCATGTCTTGGTTTCCCTAAACTATATGTATTTATGACTTAAACATGTTTGGGTAAATTAACTACAGGGGGATATAGATAGAACAGTAAAAGTCAGCAGTTAAGATGACTAAGAGTATCATAGCCAAACAAGTACATATATCCATTAATAACCATTTTCAGAATGGGAGTAGCTGAAAAATAGCTCATAGAAATCCCGTCTTTGCTATAACAAAGGTCTCTTCACAAGTAACAATCTATTTGAGTTCTCTGGTGAAGAGTCTGGGTAAGGTCTCCTTGTATGTGTGCCTCCAGTCAAAGAAGCAACCCATTTCATCAGCTTTTGGCCAAGGAGCCCCACCTCTCTCATCAGCGGCCCACACCCTGCTCCAGGGCATAATCCAGCAATAGGGTCCCAACCTCCCTGAGGCAATTTCCCTCACGAGCTGAGAAAAGTCGCTGTGGGATTTCAGGGAGTTCAGTGGTTGAAAAATGTTACAGTCTGCAGAATAAAATCAGATGCTTTGTGGATATTTGTGAATAAAAGTACTAGACTTAATTCTTCTGTTCTTTTTTTTCTTCTACTTTTTTGAATACCATTGGAAACAGGGCCAGTGGTCAAATGGTTCATGAAGAAAAAATGGGCAGAGGGAGAATGTTCCAGAAAACATATGCCTTAGGTTAGAGTCAAATATGATATTTTTAAAGAAAACAATGCTATAAGACAGAGATCTATAGCGAGAGTAAAATCGTAGCCTTGCCACAGAGTTCACTTGACCTAATGGAGACTCTACAGGGGCGATGTATTCCGTGTTGTCAGGGCTTCTCTACCCATGATCTTGGTGTTAGCAAATGTGGCTTCCATTCTGTATGAATGACTTGGGTACGTATGTAAATACCACTTCTATATTTAGATTCTCATGTTAGGTTCTGCCTGGAGCTCCATGAACAATTTGTTATTAGAAAATTTATGATCTGTAATTTGTAGACATGTCAAAAAATATACCAAAAGGAATTAATAAAGTCGTTTTAAACAGATGGTTCTTTATAAAAAAAAAAATCCTGAATGGAATACAGGGCAATGAACTGGAGCGAGATGTGGGAGACAGTACATTCTTGTCTGAAAATCTTCACAGATGTCAATGACAATAAATGCCAGACAGAGACAATAAATTCTAGATTTTTTTAGTGGAAAAATCGCATCAAACAATTTATTTTCCCAGGATCTCAGACACCTTAAGTTAGCACCATGGATTATTATGTATTGGTCTCCGTGTGTGTGAATTAAGGAGAAATGGCAAGTTTCAGAAGGGTGTAAAGGGTGAGATGTCTCTATGCTTTTGCCCTTTGAATTTAAACCATTCTTAGTATAATGGAAATGAATTTTTGATCAACCCACTACTGACTATGTGCCTTTCCTAGGCTATTCTTACGTTTAGAGAGAGGTACACCTGGGCTTTCCCTAGTGTGAGGGTAGGACGGGCCAGGTTGTTCATAAAATAATTGGACTGCCTTAGGTTTTCATGCCCCTATATTTATAGTGCTTTAAAAAAAAACTGGACTTGTGGGGAGAGAGACTTTGAATTTATTGCTAGTTTTTGTACTAACTAGGCATGTAGCTAGGTAATGTGAGTTGTGGCTCCCACTTCCTTAGCTTTAAAATAAAGTTCCTTTTCAGAATAAGCAATATAGGCTTTACCCTCATTCTAATGAATCCATTCCTAGAAATTGATATCTAAATGAGCATCTTTGGTTTTCCAGAATTGTCCTCAGATTTGGCTAGAACTTATTATCCCTAAATTTGTCAATTGGAATTACTCCTTGGCCATCGGGGAGAAAAAAAAAATCCTGCTTTATTGTACTTTTGCGCTAATTGAGAAAATGGTTTGCTTTGAAAATATAACTGTATTTTAATCCTGGTCAATGAGGCTTGATTTGACTATAAGCAATACAGGTAAAGCAGTTTTCATCTTGTTTCTGGTATCAACCCTTTTGTATGTTCGAAACCATCCACTTTTTTAAAAATTTAAATTCAATTAGCCCATATATAGTACATCATTAGTTTCAGATGTAGAGTTCAATAGCTCAGTGTCAGTTGCATACAACACCCAGTGCTCATCACATCACGTGCCCTCCTTAATGCCCGTCACCCAGTTACCCCTCCTACCCACCCACCTCCCCTCCAGCAACCCTCAGTTTTTTTCCTAGAGTTCAAAGTCTCTCATGGCCAAACCAGTCACTTCTATGAGAAGAGTGAACAATGGTAACTACGTCCCAGGCATAGGCGAGTCATTCCTCGTAAAAACTACAGGAAAGCAGTTGCCAGTACTAAAAGTGACATTAATGGTATATAATAATGGCTCAGGATACTTTGGCTGCAGTCGTTTTAGTCAACAGCAGTAGCTCCGGCACGGTGCCATCGTTGGGTATGCTGAGACAAGACAGTGTTAGATCTGATGCCGCGTCCAATTTCTTAAACTACTTACTCCAGGTGATTTATAGATCATCTTAAAGTTGAGATGGATTCACGAACAGTGTGAGGGTCTAGAAACAGTCAGTCCTGCTATTCATAAGGCATATTTGTTCCTAAAGTCCAGATTCAACCAGTGTTTGTATAATACCAGATTATTTTCACAGGTCTAATCTCATTGTACCTTTGCACCTACCCTGTGAGGTAGATCTTACTCTACCAGTTTCTGTAGGTGGAGATGTACTCAGGGAGGTTGGAGGTCACATAGTCAGCCATGGTGCAGCCCGTTCTGAACATGTTCCAGCTGCAGAGCCAGTACTGAAGGCTTCAGCTGTTAGGGACGGTGTGGGAAAGGCAGGCAGTAAGATGCCAAGGCAGCCGCTGATGGACAAGCGGAAGTGGCATTGCTCATGAGTAAAGGAGGCAGGGCATAGCCCAAGGAAAACCCTGAATGATGATGCCACACAGAAATAGAAGCCTGGCAGACTCTGCACCCAGCTCTCCCAGAACCTCTCTGAACTTCCAGTGAAAGGGCAGTTCTCACAAGCCCGATGCATGCAAAAGCTTGCTGGGAGAACTTCCTGTCTTTCAGCCATCATCACGCACCATAATGGATCCCTCAACCGTCTTGGCAAGTGAGGAAGAGCCATGTCTGCCGTTGTGTTCTTACCATCCCCAGGTCTTAGCGAACTGTTGCACTGGGCATACCATAGCATGATCCGGCGGTGTTTACCCTCAATGCACATGTCCTCTTGAGTAATTCAGTATGTTCGTTGCCCACCGTGCCTCTCGGCTGTCTTTGACCACCCGCTCTGACTAGGAACACAACCGCACAGAGTAAGGACGCAGACCCTGGAGTCAGCCAGCCAGGATTTGAATCTCAGTTCCGTCACCTACTGGCTGTGTGACACTGGATAAGATCCTTAACCACTCTGTCCCTCAATTTATTCTTCTGTATAATGGAGACAGTAACAACAGTAGCTGTCTCATAGGGTTAGTGGGAGGATTAATAACTACATGAATATTCTACCTGGTTTTGGCCACACAGTCATTGTCCACAGGCTGATACCTGCATATGCATAGGCATCATTGGTTTTCTTGAAATCCCTTTCTGATTTCCCTCAGCCTTCCGCTTTGTCTCTTTTCCTCTTTCCAACGCTTTTGTTTCCTATTTTGTAGATGAGCATGCCGTCAAATCCATTCTCTCCTGACCTTGCCTCCTTCAGTCCCATCTTTGCAGAAAGACTACAGCCACCAGTCTAATCATCATGCAGGTTCTGACGATGCTCAAACTGAGATGCATAGTAACTAGGTCGTTTTGAGAGCTTGTTGCGTGCCAAGTTCTGTGAGAGGTACTCTGACGTGCCCTTTTACTGCTTTCTCAATAGGCAAGTATGTTATTATTTCAATATTAAGAAGAGAAAGTGAAGTTGCAGAGAGATTTACTAACTTGCCTTAAGTCTCACAGCAGGGCAGATAACAGTTATCCCTGCCTGCTGCCTGCTGTGTGTAAGAGGTTCATTTTTCACAAACCATTTACAGATTCATTTAAAAGCATGTAATAATGTTCTGGAGAATTGGGGCAGTATGGTGAGTGCCAGGTCAGGGGAAAATTTAAACTAAAAAAAAAAAAGAAAAGAAAAGATAGCCGAGTACAAAAAACCTGAAAAGCCTGGGACCAGTTTGAAGTTCTGGCTTGGAATCCTATTTATTTATTTATTTATTTATTTATTTATTTATTTATTTTAGCTGCTTATGCTGTCATCTCAGGCAAGTTGGGTACTCTTTTTGATCCTCATTTTCGGCGTTTGTAAAACAGGAATCATAATATTGTCAAGGTGAGAACTTAAAAATGGAAACAGACATTAAAAACGCCTGTAGATTTTATACCACAATATAAATATGTTTTATTAATCTGATTATTGGTTTTTCAGACCAGTAGGGTTCCATCGGTAATCTTAGATGCAGATTGGGGAATATTAATTAACTGTCGGGCAAGATTCCTTCGGAATGCCTGATATAATTTTGGCCAGGCAAAGATGAGGAATGGTGCGCTTGTGCTTTTCAAACACTGTATTCTGACTTTAGAAGGCAGCTCTGTTAGCATCAAACTGAATTTTGGGGTCATTTTGACCAAGTTCTAAGTGAGAATATATATAGCCAATTAAATTTTATTGGTCAATAAAGCTATGTGTCATCCCACTCCTCCATTTCGCAACCCATTTATTGCACTGATAACTAACTGGTTTTTGAAGATTTCCATCCTAATGAAACTAGACCACAGGAAGACATGTGTAGATTATATCTTTGGTTCATTTAATGGGTCAGGAAAAGGGGGTGTAGCTGTCTCTTTAATCAGCAGACCTCAGGCTTGTTTCAGTGAGAATATCCCAGGTGCTGATCACCTTAATGACAACACTATTTTAAAAAGCATTTTAAGCACATTATCCTGTAGATTATTCTATTTTTTCCCCCCTAATGGAGTTGTCCTTGAAGGACCATTATGCCATTCCTTTCAGATGTTTAATAAAGCACGAGATTATAATGATCATGCTTGAGAATAGGTTTTGTGCAGCTAGCTGGGTATTGCAATATAGCAATCTTCTGTTAAATCATTGAGATGCTAAAATGTATCTTTAGAGGAGTGGTGATAGGCTTTTATTAAATTGCTCTAATCAGTATCCCCTATGATCATTCATACCATTTTATTTTTAATTATTATCACCCTAATCAAAAAGCATGTATTCAAAATTCCTTTGTGCTTCCTCCTGAGTTGAGATCTAGGAGAGTTTCAGCCAGGCTGTCCGCAAGCTTCTAGCTCAGGGAGACAACTCCTGCAGCTTATCTAACCTCTTAAATTATGTATTATGTATCCTCGAAGGTGTTGGTGTGGGGTTTGAGTGTGAGCTTCTAAATGTGCTGGTTTGGGTTCAGAGACATGCATCTAACCTACCACACACGGGACATATTACCTAATCACCTCTGAGCACAACAGTTACCTTGTGAGAAATAAGATGATTTGTATCAAGTAAGTCCTTAGCTTCAGAGCCCTTAGCAAGCACTCAGTAGGAGGTCGATCTTTAAAACTAAGACACTGGACATCAGAGATAATATTTAACCAGAAAATCCAGACTTATTTCCAACCCAGTTTCTAAAACAGTCATTATTACATCATCCCTGGTGATTCAGATTTTTTTTAAAAGATTTTATTTATTTATTGACAGAGATCACAAGTAGGTAGAGAGGTGGAAGTGGGGGAGGGGGGGAAGCAGGCTCCCTGCTGAGCAGAGAGCCCCGATGCGGGGCTTGATCCCAGGACCCTGAGATCATGACCTGAGCTGAAGGCAGAGGCTTAACCCATGGAGCTCCTAGGCTCCCTGACAATTCAGATTTTTAAAAATATATATTTAAAGGTCTGCTGAGTAAGTTGAATCTCTTTCAGGATCATAGCAGGAAAAATAAAAAAATCTTTCCTAGCTGTTGAGTTTTGGTAAAATTATCAGCTGTGTTTCAGGATGTCTGTGCACCAGGCAGGGGAACTGTGTGACTTAAATCAGCATCTTCCACCCAGAAGTAAGGAGCCGGGAGCGCTCCTTGTAGCAGGTGGTTGGTGGGGCAGAAGTCAGGTTTCAAGAGGAGCCTTGTTTGTTGTTCACTGAAGGCTAGGGAAGCAGAGAGAGAAAGCAGCAAACACTGAGATCAGGGTCCTCTCAGGTATCTGAGGTCTGGCTAAGAAAGAGAAAGCAGAGCTGGTTCCTGGATGTAGGGCTTTATGGAACAATGGATTCAACTAGAAGAAACAGCAAAGGAGCCTCAGGATGCAAAGCTAGTTTAGCAGTTCAGCCAGTACAATATTTTCTTTTGATCTCGATTTGATTTTTCTAAAAAATCAAACTTCTAGTCACCTCATATAGAAATTTTTGTAAAAGGATCCCATGATGTAGGCTGTGGCTTAGGGAAGGCTGGGTTTCTTTCACATTGTTTCAGACCCATTCCTGATTAAATGGGGAAACCTATCACACTCATGTCTATTTCAAAGGAATTTAAAAAAACTTTAAAAAGAAATCAAACCCCAGGTGTCTTCGAGGGTGACAGAGCAACAGCATTTGTTTTGCTTTGAAAATTATTTTTTTTTATCCTTGCTCTTTTAGAATGAACGCCCATTAGTCTTCAATGATTTTTTTTTTTTTTTTAGGAAGCTGTCCCATCTTCAGATATGTATTTTTATGCTTGAAGAATTCTTGTAGCAGTAAAGAAAAAACATTTCAAGTTACATTTGAGAGAAAGAATCCAAAGTATGTAAGGAACAGAAGAGAAGGCTGGTCACAGTCCACAGGCCGTAGTAGCAGAAGCTTTCTTGGGTATACGGGGATGGGGCCCATGATCTTTCCAGGGAAGCCCAGAAAGAGTCACTCCATATAGAGCTGCTCAAAGGTTTGGAAAGTGTGCCCTGCCCACCTGGAAAGTATAGCATCCCAGAATGATCATGACACCCAATTTAATCATCAGGATCTGCCACGTAACATGAAAGGGGGGATTCCAAGGAGCTTAGTTGTGCACCTGTTAAGCACAATGTATAGTATTGTTTCCATTACCTGGATTGTGTCTCTTTGTCAGTCTTCATGGAGTCCCTATGAAGTATGTATGATCATACCCTTTCTCTCATAAAGTTCAGTGACTTGCTAATATCAGTGTTTTGGGGAGGCGTGCCTGGGCCAAAATTCATCACCTTTCTTTGTGATACACACTCCTTCTATGTGGATGGCCTTTTGGAAGAGAATTGAGCCTAAAGAGCCTCTCATGCAGACCTCTCTACCCCACCCCTTCCCACTGCTTTGGTCACAAGTCTGAGGTCTGTGTTATATCAGTATGGCCAGCCTGTGTACAAACACCCTCTTGACTATTCTCCTGCCTCTCTTTGTGGCCCTGCAGAAACCATAGGAAATAATATAATTGGCCTCAGCCCTCTTCAGATATAAATGATAATGATACATATCCAGTTTATGAGTTTAGTCGTTTTTCACCGCCCAAAAATAGGAAACAGAAACCACCTTGTTGTTCCTTGCAATTGACAATGAACTAACAAGTTCAGCAAGTGGTGTGAACTGCATTTTGAAAGTTTCCGGAGAGCATGAGTAATTGGGCAATTTAGCACCGTACTTCTGGCTGATGCATTTTGTAGAACTTTCCTTCTACCTTTTCAGGGACTCTTTGTTTGAGGAAAAACTCAGAGGGCATGCAGCTTATGTGTTTTTAAGTGAAGATAGTACATACTTGCTATTCTTTTGTCTTATAAAATTACTTGAGACTATTTTTTCCCCTTTGTGTTGAACTGCTACAATCTGTCTTGGAAAGTACTTTTAAAATACCAAAGATGAAGTTCTATTTCCTTCACAGATCATTGGGTGCTTTGCCATAGCACCTTGCATAATGAATGTCTCATTGGCATACTGCTTAAGCATCATTTAGTCACACAACCAGAAGAAATTCCCTCTTTGACTAGGAGTGACTCTCTAAAACCATGGCAATAAACACAGGAAAATAAAAGAAGAAGAAAGCACAAGGTCATGAGAATTAATGTGAGGATCTTTTCTCCACAAAATGATCTGGGCAAATCTAGAATAAAGAACTCTTAATTAAATTTACAGAAGTGATAGACTATCTTGTTAAACTGGATCTTTCCTCATCCCAATCCTTAGTTTTACAACAAGCAAGATCGTCCTCATTCTCCAAAATAAGTACTCCATTAACTTCTGGGATAGTGCTCAAACATATCAAGACTAGACCAAACAAAAAATGCAAATTATTTGAAGAACTCAGGGTAACAAAATTCATACTAAATCCTTGGAAACGTCTCATTTTCCGTGTGCATTTGCAGAATAAAAGCGTTCTATCCACCTGTCTCTTTAGTGAGAGAAGAAATCAGGAGTGCTGTTGTGGATGGTATATTAGAGGGACAAGGTCAGAGGCCATGGTGACATCCAAGGGGCAGCTATATGCAGACTAGCATGTATGAGAGAGCATAAGCTCATATGTACGACAGACCCACTTCGTAGATGAAAAGGATCTTACTTATGGAGAGCTCAGGACTTCTAGCTGACATAGTGAGTTGGGCACATACATTTATCTCCTCTTTCATTCCAAAACCCTTATTAAATGAGACTACAGGAAAGCAGGAATTGTGGTGCCTCTAGCTTGGTTCTTCTTTCTTAAGATTGCTTTGTCTTTTCAGGGTCTTTTGTGGTTCCATATAAATTTTAGGATTGTTTTTTCTATTTCTTTGGGAAATGCCATTGGAGTTGTGATAGCGATTTTATTGAATCTATAGATTGCTTTGGGTAGTATGGATGTTTTAACAGTATTAATTCTTCTGATCCATTAACATGAAATTTCTTTCCATTTATTTGTGTCTTCTTCAGTTACTTGCTTCAGTGTCCTATGGTATTCATAGTACAGATCTTTCACCACAGTTAAATTTATTATTAAATATTTTTTCTTTTTGCTGCTATTATAAATGGGATTGTTTTCTTGATTTCTTTTTCAGGTAGTTTATCATTAGTGTATAGGCACAGAACTAATTTTGTATATTGATTTGGTATCCTCCAACCTATGGAACTTATTAGTTCTAAGAGGTTTTTTTGAAGAATCTTTAGGGACATGTATAAGATAGATCATGTCAGTTTAACTTCTTCCTTTTTGATTTGGATGCCTTTTATTTCTTTATTATACAACCATAACAATCAAAGCAGTAAGACACTAGTGTAAAATCAGACACATAGACCAGTGGAAAAGAATAGAAAGCCTAGAAATAAACCCACACATAAATGGTCAGTTAATCTTTATCAATGGTGACAAGATACACAATGGGGAAAGAAGGATTTCTTCAAAATGGGGAAACTGGATAGACTCTGCAAAAAAATGAAGTGGGACTCTTACACCATACACAAAAATAACTCAAAATGAAATGAAGATGTAAATTAAGACCTGAAATTATAAAACTACTAGAAGAAGACAGGGAAAAAGATCCTTGACATGGACAATGATTTTTTTTTTTTTTTTGGATATGACAACAAAAGCACAGCAGGAAAAGCAAAAATAAATAAGTGGGGCTACATCAAACTAAAAAACTTCTGCACGGTAAAGGAAATCATTAACAGAAAGAAAGGGAAGCCCACAGAATGAGAGAAAATATTTATAAAACTATATCTATCTGATAAAGGCTTAATATCCAAACTATGTAAGAAACTCCTAAAAATAGATAGCAAAAACCGAAATAACTAATGCAACCCAAATAACCTGACTAAAGAATGGGCAAGGACATTCATAGACATTTCCCAACAAAAGACATACAAATGGCCAGCAGGGATATGAAAAGTTGCTCAGCATTTCTAACCATCAGTGAAAACTGTGAGATATCACCTTACACTTCTTAGGGTGGCTATTATCAACAAGATAAGAGATAACAAGTCTTGGTCAGGGTGTGGAATTCCCTTTTGGGATCCTTTGTATACTGTTTGTGAGAATGTGAATTGGCACAGCCATTTTGGAAAAGAGTTTGGAGGTTTCTCAAAAATTAAAATTCAAACTTCCATATGAATCAACAATACTTCTGGGTATATATCTAAAGGAAATGAAATCAGTATCTTTTAAGATATCTGTATTTCTATGTGAGGCACTGGTGTGTGAATTAACTTGCTTGTGCTAATCTTTTCCCAATACATAGGTTTGGTAAGTCATCACATTGTACCCCTTTAAAAATCACATTGAACTACTTAAGTATATACACAATTTTAATTTTTCTACCATACCTCAATAAAACTGGAAAAAAATGAGGATAAAGGGATAAAGAGGCATCAACCCACAAGAACCAATATATATATGAAAAAACTTAGAAAGTCATATGAAATAGAAAATATCCCAATAGAAAAATGAGCCAACAGAACAAGTGGCATTCTTTAGAAGGAGAAAGCTTATTGTGGCTAAGGAACATACAAAAAAATTGTTCAAGTTTAATCTCATTGGGAATCAAGGAAGTACAAACTGATTAAAAGACCAAGTCTTTTAAAGCCATTTCATCCACAAGAATGGTAAAAATTAAATGTCTTATCATGTCATGTGTTTATGGAGAATTCAGTGAAACCAAAACTCTCACAGACCGCTGGTGGGGTTTAGTATAGAAGATAATTTGGCAGCATTTAGAAAAATGAAAAATGTGTGCATACCCTATGACCCAGAAGGAGTTCCACTACTAGGTCTCCAGCACAGAGAAACCGTCTCCAGAAGACACGCGTGTGAGTGTTACTACCACATTATTGGAAATATGAGATAAGGACCTGGTTAGATATTCGGTGATACAGTCATACTACGGGGTTTTTCAAAAAGCAAATACTGCCACTTGACTCTGGGAATCTTTACATTCAAGTGCCTGGATATTATGATGACTATATCATCACATACTCCATTCTTAGACTCTAATATGATACATCTCAAAATCAGGTCATATCTGAAAACAGAGGGTTTGGGAATGAATTGTAATACCATATGTGATATATAATATGTTTTAATTATGGCAACTATGATTATGTTTTGGATTATGCTGTGTTTATCTTGCTGAAATTTTATTCTAGATATCTCAGGTAACCCTTGGTTGTTTTTTGTTTGTTTGTTTTTGTTTTAATTAATTAATTTATTTTTATTTCTTTTCAGTGTAACAGTATTCATTGTTTTTGCACCACACCCAGTGCTCCATGCAATACATGCCCTCCCTAAAACCCACCACCACCTTAAACTGATCAGTTAAGCCAGAGACCAGTGATCCAATTTGTTTGATTCAGTGGTTTTTATATTTATAAAAATTTGTTTTTATTTCCCACACCACAGCCCAATCATTTCACATTGAGACTGAAAAACAAGGCAAGAAAACAGGAATAAAAAGTGAAGAAAATTTTTTGGGGGGTTATTTGTCTTTTTTAATCGAAAAGCTAACAGACTGGCTAGTTACATTTCCCCCCCAACCACAAGCTTTTTCAGAGTCCATAGTCTCTCACGGTTCACCTCCCCTTCCAATTTCCCTCAACTCCCTTCTCCTCTCCATCTCCCCATGTCCTCCATGTTATTTGTTATGCTCAACCCTTGGTTTTTATCCACTGTCATCTGACATTCATTCTGCAATGCTGAGCTCTAGTCACTTCAAGAACAAGGTCCTGTAGCCTATGATAATGGATTCATTAAAAAAAATCATCCTTAAGTATGGAATTTAAAAGTATGGAATTTGTTCTGTGCTACAAATAAGAATGAGGCAGCACTGTCTAACCATACCTGGATTTCAGTTAGGGCTGGGTTAACCTCATGGAGAGTGTTTCTGTCCTGATTTAAGGCTCTGAAACAGATATACTTGATTTTCTGTATTAGTTATGATTCCGCAAGCAAAGATGGATTTTCCTTTATACTTCTTTTCATTGTATGACTAACTGTTCCTAGCATCATACTGGACTGCTAGGCATTCAACAGCAACTTGCCAAACTACATTAATAACGTGACAGAAAGGAGAAGATGCTTAGCTGAGTTGTTGGCTGTTTGCTTGGAGGAAAATGATGACATCATCCCAGCAGATTGGAAGTTATGAGTCCGATCTTTGTATTCTCCATTGTGCCCTTTTACCAAGACAGCCATCTTTTTCCAAATCTGAAGAACAGACTGACATCAGGAGGGCAGGGCTGAGAGATATAAAGAACTTGGGTCTTTGATGATACCTTTCATCTGAGTTCATCCCCACCCTACATATCCTATTATATGAGGTAATACTTGCATGAGGTTAGCCTCTGTTATTTGAGGCTGGAAACACCAAAAGGGATAAGATTTTTTAATTAGTTGACTTTGCAACTAACCAAAAATGCTAAAAAGTTGCGTATATTTTTATCAGATCACCAACATTTTCCTCCGAGTGAAAAGTAAGAGCAGGGAAAACAAATCGAATCAACCTTAGAAATAGAGATGACTGAATATTCATTGAAAGGAAATAAAGATGAACTATTCTAGTCCTTTCATTGAAGTTGAGAACTTTAGGCCCAGAGAAGTACAGACTTTAGTCATAATCATTCAGCAAGTTGTTGGCATGTCAGGAAAAGTTCTCAGGGCTAGGTCAGCCACTTCATATTGTCGCTATATGGTGTTAGTGTCAAAGAGAATATTTAATGAGAGAGGATCCTGGTGTATTATTAACTCAGTAGATGCCATTTCTGGGTGGTCATCAATGCCTGTCTACCTTACACTTCACAGGATCCTTCTACAAATGTATCATTAACTTGAAGGGATTGTATAAAATTGAGGCATTATTATTTTATGTTTCATTTTATAGGAATATGAAGTGTCAACACTTCCAGTGTTGTTTATAAATAATTAATAATTATAGATGTTTTAGGGAGTTGAGAATATTTTTTAAGCAATAAATACACCTCTGGTTTGGTTTATGTCCTTTCTGATTAATGGACAACCTGTAATTTGTTCAACAAACTTGTTCATTTCATCCTGTTTTAATTGTGAAATCTTTTAGCCTTAATTTTTGCTCTTTTTACATAATACAATCTCTTTACTCATACTTCTTTGCCTAGTTAATGTTTATGTCATTTGTATTTTTACACCTCTGAATATTAACCCACAGAAAGGTTTTTCAGTGATATGAATTATAGCTTCTATCAAAAGTGCTGGTGGAATTAATATCCCAGATTAATGTAGGGCTGAAATCTAAGTG
Source organism: Mellivora capensis (assembly GCA_004024625.1). NCBI lineage: Eukaryota > Metazoa > Chordata > Mammalia > Carnivora > Mustelidae > Mellivora > Mellivora capensis. The sequence continues at coordinate 35,520 of PISX010005590.1, read as the reverse complement.
GGTAGCACATTAAAAAAAAGTAAACAAAGATCCATGCACTCTGGTTTGCAGCATAAATTAAAGGTCAGAGAGTTGAGACTTGGGGTCAATGCATTATGTTTAGAAGGGCTCTCATGACACATAAATCTGGCTACCCATTAGATCCTGATTATCCATTGGGCACTTTCACTCTTGTTCAGTCAATAAGCATTTATAGGATACCCAATCTATGCCCATCAGTGTACAAGACACTGGGAAGCTTATTGCAAGGGTCAAGTGTAAGGGGCAGGTGACAAAAGAGTAGTAGAAATGTAACAAGGAATAATACAACATCCCAAGCCATGATGAATGTGCCATCGAATGGGTGAGAGGTAGCTAGTCAAGTAATTCCAGCACATCGTGGTCAGTGTTATAACGATGGTTTTACCGGTTTTTGAATACAGATAAGTGCACATGTACTTAGGGCTTCTCCAAGGAGGTGACTTATAATCTGGGTCTTTAAAAATGAGTAGATTCCCTTGGGTGGACAAGAGAAAGGAGAAAGGGGTTTCACAGGTGAGAAAATACCATTTGCCAAGGAGTAGCACAAGCAGGCAGTAGTAAGTAACTAAGGAGGACTGGGGTGAAGGTTATGCAGGGTCAGAAATCAAGCTGAAACATCTTGATGATGAAGGAGTGAGAGTGATGTCAGGAAGGCTCATTTAATCCACTCACAGCATTGTTGAAAGCTCAAGATGTCTCTCCTTCGTCTACGCTTGTTGGTCTACTACTCCATGTGCTGATCAGCTGTTGGTGGATCTGGCCATCCTAATCTGGGGTCACAAGGCAGTTCTACACGTACACATACTTTCATCAAAAAAGAGGTCCCATATATCACAGATGATGTGGTTTTGGAGTGTTGTTGTTGGGGTCAGGGGCCGACAGCCAATGAGATGTCTTTGGTGCAAAAAACGTGGTTTTATTGAAGCCTGGGGACAGGACCCTGCTGTACTGGGGTTGTGAGGGGTGGCCGATTCTATACTTGGGAGGTGGGGGAGGTAAGGACAAAGGGGGGTTTCCAAAAGGACTTTCATATGCTAAAGATGACTTACAGGATACTGGAGGCCTGGCTCTTGTCAAGATGAGGTTGTCTGTTTTTCCCTCTAGCAAGGCATTAACATTAAGACAGTTGGGAGCTTTCCTAGAGGAAATGTTGTACTTCCCAGGTCTCAAGTACTGTATTTGTCAATGGACTTCAGGTTATAAAGAAATTTAATTTTATTTACATCCCCTTCTGCCTTTGTTTCCCAGATCACTAGGAATGTATTGGGTGATGTTAGGGCTCCAAGAAAAGGAGTCTCAGAGTCTCTGGAAGTTAGGCAATTGGTAAAAATGCTTTTTCCTTATAAATCTTGAAGACACTTGTAAACTGAGGGAGACTCATGTCCTATAGGACTGTGATCTCTATCAGTTAACTGTTTTTCCCTTCCCTTAGTCTTAGGGCGGCCAGAAGAGGCTGAGGAAGGTCACACATAGGGAAATGTAGGGTGTCAGCTTGTGCTTTGCCCTCAGCTTTCCTTCTGCTCCCTCATCCATATAGAAGGGCTAAGAGGTGATATTTTATACTAAAAATTTCAAACTGAGCCTTGTTTCAGGTCACATCTATATCAACATGAGTAGGTCAATCATAAACATAATATTGACATACACACAAGATAAGGTGAAAGACTGTAGGCTTCGTCTTTAGTAATAAGTTGACAGCATAAAGATTTTTTTTCTTATCCTGCATGTATTTCTTAATTTAACAAATTAATCTCCAAGATTCTTTCTTTTGGTGTCTCTGCTATCCTTGCCAAAATGGGGCTCACAATAGCTGCTGCCTGAGAAGAGATTATCCATACGTTCACCTCTTGGTAATGTTAATGGGTAATAAGGAGCTACCATTTTTCCCTGCTGTTACAATAACTAAGGGGTAGTTGACTTAGTTTCCTTTATTGATTAATAATGCCCAGTGTTTAAGACAAAGATAATTTGAATATTTATGCTCCCTTCATATCAACAAGGATTTAAGGTCGTGAACACAGGTACTGATCCACAAAACAATGAAAACAGCCCATTGAAAGGCAATCCAGAGTCCCCGAAATCCCGTAATGTGAAGCCCCAGCTGCACCAATGTGGATTTTGTATCTGTCTCCCTGAGGTCAGAGTGCACAGAAAGCCATAGAAATGTAGACCCTGGGAGGTCTTAGGCAAGTTCGGTCACCTCTATGTACCCTCAGGGCACAGAGCTCTCTTAGGGTGAATACTAGAAGATACATGTGGACTCCCTATGAGGAATGAAAACGAATTATTATTATTATCTTTAACACTTCTTATGGTAGTAAGAGCATTAGCACCATGAGACTTTTGATAATTTAACTAGAAATAGTCTAATTTTTACCTCTACTCCCTGTAGGGAAGAGTATTCCATGTGAAGTTTGAAATAAATAAGATTCAGTGGCACATTTTTAATGTGCTAAAGTATTTTCAAATGCTTTCTGATGTCATTTGCATATAAACAATTTGTCTGCTAATTACAGATGAGTTATTCAGTTATTAAAATAAGCCCTATAGGACTTATATTGGGCAGTATTTGAGTGGGTTACTTTTACTTACTTCGAAATAATCAATTTGTATTTCTTCTAAAGTATTTCATTTCAGACTTTGTTTTTTCACCAGTGCTCTTGCCCCCATTTTGTACTCCATTCCCCCCAAATAGTCTGAATCAATGAAGTTTCCATGCATTAAGCTCAAACAGTGCTTGATAGAACACTTAATTCTAAAGCTTGTGATTTGTTGGTGCTGCTTGGGTTCCTGTTTGCCCATGATGAACTAATGCATTAAAGACACATGAGCAATATCCCAAGGCAACGGTTGTTGATCCATTCTAATTGCAAGGAGAATAATAGACACGTCGTATAACACCAAATAATAAAAAAAAAATCATCTATATTAGATTTTGGAGGATGGCGTTTGTATCTATATTTAATATGATTATCTTATTCAATGAAGAATTCCTTTTCAATGTTGCAATGAAGCCTCACCATGAAAGCACAATTCAAGGACAAGATGCAAAGGAAAGAATACTAGACTAGATGGGTATATGGGGTTCTGGGTCCCATTCCTGCCATCAACTAGCTGTGTTAACATGGAGCAAGCTGTAGTGCCTCTCTGGGTGTCCCTTTGCTCACAGATACTCAGATGAGGTTGAAAATGAAAATCTCTTAGAGTCATTTTTCAATTCTATCTTTTGCTCAATATCTCCCAGTCTACCCTTGATGGGAATAGTGTTTTTATATCCCTGACCAAAGACCCCTTCAAACCTCTCCCAGACTTTCTGAGAATAAATAGAATATTTAGACTTTCATTTAAACAAACAAACAAAGAAACTAGCCACAAGCAAGATGTCAGCAGGGCAAGTAATTAGCTAAACTAATTCAGGAAATATCAATATTTTTTCTAAAGCAGGAAGTCCAAGTTTCAGACTTTTGACCTTGGGCAAGTCATTGGATACGGTTTCCCTGGTGGTATTTCTAGAGTGACAGGTCATAGACACTGATTAAAGCCCTGTTCTAAGTGCTAATGTGATATATGATTCTATGCAAATGATATCAGTAAGTCATGTGCTGTGATATGAACAATATGCAAATGATATCAGTAAGTCATATGCTGTGATATGAACATATAATCTCCCTTGGATAATGAAGGGCTACTATCTTATATTTGAGTTGATCATTAATTTTCTCTGTTTACTGATTTTTTTTGTATTTTGATTTTTTTATTCACTATGATATCTTATGATTTAATCTAATCAGAAACTAGTGTGTGTATATATATATATATATATATATATATATATATATATATATTTCCCCCAAGATTACTCTATATTGCTCCAAAGATTCAATTGCTTGCGCAATGTTTTTTCTCTTTGTTAGTGAATAAGCATCTTCCAAGACATATATTTACATATATATTTATATATTTATATATATAAATTTACATACATATTTATATATATATATTTATATACATGTTAAATTTATGAACAATATAATTCAGATTTCACAGAGCATGTTGACACACAAGTCTCTCTTAAGAGATTTGTCTCTCATGTTATTTTCACTTTCACTGGCTAGAATGAAAGTGGCTAAAAAGAAAAAAAGTGGCTAACCCATGCATGTTTGCTATTTTATCCACTCCTTTGAATTGTGTTTTTACGTGCATGTGCGTGTGTGTGTGAAACGGTTGTACCTTCTGGATGAGTTCTCGGCAGTAAGCCCATTTAAAATTTGTCATGCCTCATGATCCTGACAACACATCAAGAGGAGCTGATTTAGGAAAACACAGATTGTTTGCTAATCCCTACTGTGAGTGGATTTCTTACTAATTATTTTTTGACTTTGAACCTTGTAAAAATATTCTTTAAATGTCATTATTACCTGGAAAGAATTTTTTTTTTTTGATTGAGGCAATACTGCTTTTTGAACTGATTTGAATCTTACCTTTTAAGGTGTACAATTAAAACAAATTATTTAAAACTCACTGCCTTTTTACCAGTTTTCCAGTTTAAATAGATTTTGGTATCTGCTCACATAGTTAATCTTTTTTCTTATGATTCAGACTTCTCATCTATTCCCTTATGCTTTAATAGATACATACAAACCCAGAGAATGCTTTATTTCCTCATTTCAAGCTTTTAACATTTAAATAATCAGCCTTCTTAAAATGATAGAAAATTGGATCTTTGAGTTTAATAATCTCATAAGAAGTCAGGGCAAAATGAAATTTTTAGTTTTTATTGGTCATAGAATCAAATATATCTACAGAATAAAGTGAGATAATGTGGTTTAATATAGGAGCTTTATTAAATTACTTTAAACAGAACTTTAAAAGAGCTTTCCCAGTTTCTATTTCTTATGTGCTATTTTTTTAAATAGTTGATGTCAGGAAAAATGACCAGTTTCAAACCATACTAGTGTATTATTCAGAAAAGGAATAAATTCAGGCCCACTTTTCTCTTTCCATGCTGATTAGATTGTGGTATAGTCATTTCATGCATCAACTACTTTCTGAGTGCTTCTGGAAGCTAGAGGAGGGGGCAAGGAAGAATCTTGTCCTCAGGGAGCTGACACAGTCATCTTGGGGAGAAAAGGAAAGTCCTAGGAAACACCTGGAGAATATCTCCATGATAACTTTCAGGAAGAAAATCCAGGTAATGAATGGTGTTGGTGAGATTGTACAGAAAACCTCTTAAATAGGGAATCAACAGAAAGACAAAATAAGGGAACTGCAGAAGAGAAATGTGGATTCAGCCTCTCTTTGGAGATGAAGTAACAGGCAGGGAACAAAAGGAGATGGCTGGGGCTATGGGCCTAAGCCAGAGTTTGGACTCAATGGAGAATAAAAAATAACTTTTGGAGGTCTCCAGTGCTCACTATAGGGGCATTTGAATGTGATCCAGTGTCAGATCCCAACCAAGTCCCTAAAACAGGTGAGGACATGCATGTTTTATCTAAAGAAGGAAGTTTCCACTCAACTCCAGATGTGGTAGCAAGGAGTCAATGGAGATCTGGTGTGGCCAGATCTTCAGATCTTTCAAATGCAGCCAGATGCCCTGATTTTAAAGGAAATGCTCCTAATTTTAAACGTTTAGTCTTCTTCACTACTTGTGAGACAAATTAAAGATACCTGCTGGCTTGATTACAGCCTAAGACTGACCTAGCGACAACTCCCAGGATAAGGAACATGGGAAGGTTTAAACCTGAGAGTGACATAATGATAATCATGAATAAGAGAGAGGATCCAGGCAACCACATGAGAAATGAGCAGGAATCAGATCAAGACAAAAATGGGTCTCTGGAAACTGGAATGGACGATCTAATTCAAGAGGAATTGCAAAAGAATTGACAGACCTTGGAAATGTTATTAGTTCACAGATGAAAATTAAAGTCACGAAAGAAACCTACCCCAGGGTTTTGAAGTTAGGGGTCCAGGTCAATGGGGACAGAAAACAGCTTAGGGGCAATGAAAACCAATTTATTATATATTTTCCTGCTTTATTAGATTTTAAATTAATGAGAGGGAGACATAAATGTCAAAATTGACTAGGGACTTAATTGATCTCCTGTATAAACACTACCTATTTGATCACATCCTTCTACACATAGAAGCCACTCATGCAGAACCTTTTATTTTTGAATTTGAGAAATGTAGCAGTTGGCTCATTTTTCAAACACACCTTATTCTGTGTTTACCTATGCAGATATTCATCCATTCATACATGCATAAGTTTGCCAGGTTTTGGAAATAAAAATACAGGATGCCCAGCTGAAGTTGGATTTCAGATAAACCAACAAATAATTTTTGTGTAAGTGTATCCCAAATACTGCATAGGGTATACTTACAGAAAAAGTATTAATTGTTTCTCTGAAATGCAAATTTAGCTTGCCATCCTGTATTTTATTTGGCAACTCTGTGCATTTACCATCTTGTTTCTCTTGGATCGAGTCTTCTTTCTCACCCCATTGTTTCCACTTTGTCTCTTCTACAAGCCATTCTTCACAGAACAGGCAGGGTGATTTTTCAAAATGTGATTATGGTCATCTCCTTGTGTAAAACCTTTTAGGGGCCTCCCTTTGTCCTTAGAATAAAATTCAGACTCCTTACTGTGACTCGCAAGGCCCTAAATGATCTAGTCCATAACCCCCTGCTAAACCTGGTCCCGCACGTACAGCCACCTGCCCAAACTCATCTTGAATACACAGTCCCTCCCCCCCCAGCTAAGTTCACAGCCTCTATCCTTCATTTTTTTCAAACCACCCACACTGATTCACACCTTGGGTCTTTGGCACTCCCTATTCCCTCGCCTTGGAATCTTCTTTCTCCAGCACTTGGCTCACCCTATCATCATTCAGGTCTTAGCTCCAGTGGGACCTCCTCAGAAAGGTTTCCCATGGCCAGTCCATCAATATGGTTTCTCAGCCTCAGCACTACTGACAATTTGGGCTGGATCATTCTTTGAGAGGATGGGTTGTCCTGCACCTTGTAAGATGTTTAGCAGCATCCTTGACCTCTTCTCACTAGATGCCTTCAGTTGTGACAATTTAAAAGCTCTCATCAGATGTCCTCAGGGGCAAAATTACCCCTGGTTGGGGACCACTGAAACAACCAATCCCTTTCCACTCTATTTCTATCATATGACCCTACTTTCCTAACTTCACTCCCTGTAGTTTTTCTGTTTGCATTTATTTACTTGTTTATCATCTCTTTCTCCCTCACTAGAAGAGAAATACTGTCTACACAATTGGATCCGTTTTACTCCCCTCACTTTCCTTATTGTCCAGAACCATGCCTGACATAAAGGTGCTCAATAAACATTTTATTGAATATATGCCAGATACATTCAGATGACCTTTATTGAAGAGCTAGCATGCCCCAGGCACTGTTAGGTTTAGATGGAATAACAATGAACATGACATTATGCCTGGTCTCTTGTCTCTCTTATACCAAAGCCCAGTCATGAACTCCAGGTTACAGGAAGTAAGAATGACAGGCCCCTACAGGCTTACCGCCATCTTGTGTAAGGTCCAGGGAAGCTAACCACACCACAGTGCTTGGATCAGTTCCGTACAACAAAGAGCTATCCTACCTCAATGAGAACACTGTCCCTAAGAGAAATACTGTTTTGAGCTGTTCAGCACTCACCAGCTGGTAAGAATGTCACTGGGCACAGACCATGGAGGAGACGTGGGGAAAAGAGTTTCACAAACGAAAGTTAGGTAACTCACCAGGAGGAGGAAGGTCCAGTGCTTGGGAGGAATAACATGTGTCTCTTATAACAGGGTAAAGGAACCAAAAAGAAGTTACTGAAGACTTTCTTGGAATATGGAGATTGGAGAATTTTATGAAAAAAAAAAAAAAAAAAAAAAAAAAAAACAACTTCAGAGAGTATTTGTTGTATTATATCACTTGTGTTAACTCTGATAGAACATAATTCTTGCTATTAATCGTGGCATACATTCTTTATGTGGCAGTGATACCCAGGATTTTTTCCTATTTTTCCTAGTGTCTGTTTAGCTTCTAAAACAAACTCCAAAAAGCTTAAAGTCAGCGTACCCACGAAGAAGTTCACAAACCCTAAGTGTGCTACTCAGTACTTTTTCACAGTAGGAATCTACCCACATGACAACCTCCCAGATCAGGAAATAGATCAGGAAATCCCAGAACCCCCAAAGAGCCCCCTCTTGTTTCAGTGCCTGTTCCCCACTTTCCCACAAGAGAACCTCTATGAGTCTTATCATCACAGAGTGATTTTTATCAACCTTTGAAGTTTATACATATGGAATTATATAGTATGTGCTCTTGTGTTTGCCTTCTTTTCTCAGCTTTATGTTTGTGACATTCACTCAGGTTGTTCCTTAAGCTTTATTTCCTAGATTGTACCACTGCACAAATACGTCCACAATATATTTATTGCTTCCTGGTTTGACCTTTTTCAGATAGTGCTTCTGTGAGTATTCATATTTGTGTCTTTCGTAGGTGTGAGTCTGCATTTCTGCTGGGTACATAACAAGGAGTGGAATTGCTGGCCCATCAAGTATCTGTATGTTCGGCTGTAACAGATCCTGCCAAACACCCTCCCACAGTGGTTGATTTAATTGACTTGCATGAGCGTTCCATTTCGTCTACATGGGAAAATAATTTTTTAAAAAGGCAGTAACTTATAAGATCAGGTCACGATGAAAAAAAAAAAGTGTTGCCTTAAGAGAAATACTGCCTACTCTGTAGTAATTTTATGTATGCATGGCATACTTAAGCGTTTATAACAAAGCTGATCACTTCCTTTTGTGAAATTTTACCCATGTGCCTACTTGAACCTCCTTCAGACCAGATAATGATGGCAAGGATCTACTAAGTCTAGGAATTTCAAATCATCCCCAGAATATTGGGGATATGGGAATAACTTACTCTGTAAGTGTATAGTGTTCCTTTAACTAAATCATAAAAATCATTGCTGTGTTATTTGAAAAGTTTATGAGGTCACATGAATGCTTGCTTACTGTGCATATGGTAAGAGCTGTGCATTTCAAGTTAAATATAGGAGCAGATCTGGCTGTAAAGAAGTAGTTTAAGAAATCAAGAGAACTATAAATGGCCATCTGCTCTCTTCTCCATTTTTATTTGCTGAATTAACCCAGTGCAATATTTTAATGAATAATGGGTTGCTATTCCATCTGTTCATTAATTTTTTTCACACCATACAATAATCCATCATTTTTACTGAGTGGAAACAATTTGCTACTTTGTAAAAATATTATTTTTTAAATAAAGGCGGTGGATGTAATTCAATTTTCCATTAATTTCAAGTATATTTTAAAGATGAAGATATGAGAGCATCATCAGGGTCAGGGTGCTGGGAAAAGAATTTCCATTCTTTGCGATGACGCTGTACATTAAATGGCATGTATCCTCATTTCATAAGATATGTATGTTTGGGCTTATTTGAAAAGAACAAGAAGAGAATCTTTCTCCGTATCACCAAAGGTTGCAGAGATGTAAATGGCATCAGTGATAATGAACACTTTGGCAGAAGAGTATAAGAATTAGTTCTTCAAAAATAATGCAAAGCATATGTCACTATCAGAACGGAGCTTCTGGTATTCCGAGTATGTACGCAATGCTATGCGTCTCAAACTAGTGGAGCATATTAATGCGTGTCTGCTTGTGTGCGCATGTGTGTGCATGTGCACGTGTGTGCACGTTTAAATGAAATTAAATTAAATGAAATTAAAATTTCATTTAAGTACATTTTTAATTTGTTTCTGTTTCCTGGCCTCTGTCCTTTTATTTCTCTTAAGTTGGCTTGGCACATTATATGCATTATATGCTTTTGGGCCATTTAAAGTTCACATGTCCGGGAGCAGATGTCAGTTTAATGACATCTTTAATGCCTGCTGTGCTACTTCCCCAAGTAGATTCCCTGAAACAGGATTTGGCCAGAGGGTTTAAGCTGACATTTGGAGAATTGATGAATGAGGTGAGAGGTGGAGAAGAAAAGGGAAAAGGCTTTAAAATATGCCGGTATTGATGATTTTTAAGATTTCTACATCATTTACCAAATATTTTCTCTTCTGGTGGTTTTCTAGCCCAGTTGGTTTTAAATAATTTATCAACAGATTTTTAAAAGCCTCCACTCCAGTTCTCATAGGTTCTGGGACCTGAGGGTATTCTTACCTATCAGTAGAGATATATTATTCCCTTTAAAGGTAAGGGGTATGTTGGGCAGAGAGTATGGAAAATGATTAGTAACAGGGTTACTATGGATTACAGGAGCCTAGCCTATATTAATATTATTTTGAAATAATCACTAAATTCTGGAAAATATGACAATGCTCTAATCGTCATGTATAAAATAAATGAACCATCTTAGGGGCACGCATTTAAATACCATCAGATTTCACTTGTATCTTCTTTCTATCCAATTGGAAGAATTAAAGCCATAGATTTTTTTACTTGCTCCTTAGAGTTTGTCTATGAAATATTACACACTTACATTTTCCTAAGACTCTTGGGCCCCATACATTTGCTCATAGGAGCTCCCACACCCAATTTTTCCCTATATTACTAACCATAGGATCTGGTAAAACTAGCATTATTCCTTCCCAATACATAAAGAAAATGGTACATTAGGAAATTTTTTTTGAGAGCAAGTTACATTAAAATTTAAAGACCAAGCAAGAAAGAGATTCAAAAAAATTAAACTATTCAATATTTTAAATGGTCTAATATAAGAAGTTAATGATTTCTGTTTGGTTGTATATGAATATAAAAATGTCTGGACAGATAGCATACCAAATGTTAGAGAGGTTTTCTCTGTGGATTACATACCTTGGAGGAATTTTATTCTTCATTTTTTACATCCGTGTAAAATTTAGTTTCAAAACAAACTACATGGACATCTTTGTGAACCAATGTTCAGAGAGATGACACTTCAAAATGTTTCTGTGAGCTACAAAACATAAATGATAAATGAGTGTTTCTTGACCACAGTCTGTTGTAAACTGAGGCACGCATACAACACACATCTTATAGTGGAGAATCGGCTCTATTGTGGTAACACCAGGACCAGAACACAGCTGACACTGGCTCCAAATAGATGTCAGTAAATTCATTAGTAAGTCCTGTCAGATGGAGTCAAGATCATAGAACCAGTTTTCTTCAGTTACAACGTGGGAATGTAACAGGGGGAAAGTCATTATGTTCCATGAAAATTTACTTGTGAATTAATGGAAATAATTCCATTCAAACATGCTTTAATTTGAAATAGACAACACATTAATATTTCTAATACAGTGTGATGATGGAAAATGAACTAGGAAGGGTGATATAGACTTCCCCTTGAACCTTGAAGAAAAGGTGCATGACAGAAGCCATTTTCCTTCCTCTCTTGAGGAATGACTGGAGCGGCTCCATGAGAGTTACTGCGCTGTTCTCCACCAGCCCATCCCGAGTGGCAACACAGGTACACAGGCACACAAGAAGATCTCAGGAAATAGATCATAACATACAGATATGACTCTGGACGTGGATTCTGGCATCAGGTAGCCTGGTCAAATCCCAGCTCCAAATGTTAATGACTTCTGTAGCCTTGGGGCAACTACATAATCTCTCTAAACTTTAATTTAAGCATGTGGGGATAATACTAGCTATCTTCTGGGCTATTGTAAAAATTAAGATTTTTATATATAAATGTTTAGTTCAATGCCAGACTGAGTTTGTGCTCAATTAATGGTAATTATTTCATCTGTTAAGGTTGGTTACTGCCCCCAAGTAAAATTGTTTATTTATGTTTAAGCAAAAATTTGGGATGGAAAGTGAGGTTTTTGCACCAGTGTAAAGAATGTTAGAGGATTTCTGAGACACTGTTATTGATTCCCAGTGTCCCTGGTATGATTTATTCTAATCAGCACCCGGAAGAGTTGGGGACTGGTTTTATTCCCTTATGTAATCAGTCAATTGTTTGCTAATTTATAAGTTAGTGTTATGTTCTTCCTTTATTCCTTTATTTATTCTTTTGGCTTAATTGTATACCTTGGTGTCCAGAAAAGAGCAATAGCATGAGAAGCTTAAAATCCCTCAGAGAGTAGAGTATGTTTATCAAAATCCATAAAGAATGTTCGATTATACAATCTCTTCCAATGAATAGGATTGTGCTGATGATCATGTTAATTAGAATACCTTCCACTCTACTGAAATGCTGTGTACAATCAATGTTTTACTTCTCTGTGTCTCCAAGCACATAATTTGTACTTTTCTGAAGTGGGAGAGACAGATAGTACCAAATCTTTGTGTTACAGCTTGTTCCCCAGAGAAGCTTGTAGCTGTGCTGAAAAGAAAAAGAAAAAATAAAAACTTAAGGCAGATTGCCTGAACTATATACTGGGATATCATAGAAAAAAATTTACACCTTATCATGTGAAGCTCCAGAGTATTACCTACATGACCAGCCAAAGAAATGTATCAGGCTGAAAAACAAACACAAAAAACCCAGACACATCAGTTCTCCCTTTCCACTTTCCTTTCCTTTCTACCTACCAGCATTTTATAAGTGGAGAAAACATTTTAATTCAATGTTTATTTGATGAAATAAACAATAGCAAAATCATGTAATCAACATAGTTTGAAGAGAGCACTTGCTTGCTTTCATGTCATAAGACTGTTATTGATTCCCAGTGTCCCTGGTATGATTTATTCTAATCAGCACCCGGAAGAGTTGGGGACTGGTTTTATTCCCTTATGTAATCAGTCAATTGTTTGCTAATTTATAAATTTTTTTTACAAAAATAATTTACAACTTTTACAGTGTCATAAGACACTGTAAGTAATACTCATATTAATTTCATTTCAACAAAAATTTGAATGTTTTTCTTAATGCAAGTGGTGTGTTAGGAACTGTTGCAGACCAATTGACATAAATAAGAAATGATCTCTACCTTCAAAGAGCATTCAGTCTACTTGAAACAGGACCACAACTACTTAAAGTAATTTAGGCTGAAATGAAGTACATATGACAAGAGTAGGGAGCCCAAGCCTTCTGCTCGGAATTATCAGAGAAGTTTCATCAGAGAGGTGGAATTTGAGTTAATCACTAAAGATCAAGTAACTTTTTCTAAGGTACCTAAGAGGAGGAAATGCTTCTAGGAGAGGGAAGATCATGAAAAAGTCATCACATTGTGAATATTTGGGCACCAACATTGGTTAGTGTGGAGTGTGGCTGGAGCAGAAAGAGAGAGGACCAAATGGATGGAGACAGAGCCATGATGGTAGCCAGGAGGACCTTGAGTTCAACACCCAGAGGACTGGACCTACTTCACAAAGTAAGCAGCAGGGCACACTGGAGATTCCTGAGCAGGAAAATGATCTGATCTGTGTCGGAGTAAACTTCCCCTTTGTTTGCATCTCCACTGGTAACTCCATCATTGGAGAGGCTTGGACCAAAAACCTTGGAGTCACCTGGGACTCCTCTTACTCTCCCTGCTTCCCTCAGTCGGGAAATCCTGGGGACTGTACCTAGAAATTAACCCGAGACTAACTACATGTGCTGTTCTTCTCCACTATCATCGTCATGGAAGACAGACCATCTGTCACTTGCTCTCTGGTCTTCCTGTTTTACTGTCAGAGTCTCTATCTAGCAGACACGGTTATCCTCTTACCACAAAAATCGAGTAACATTACTCTTCCATTCTAAATCCTCCAGTGGTTTCTCATCTCATGCTCATTAAAATGTGTGGTCCTGCCCATGACTTGAAAGGCCCTGTGGGATTACAGTTGTCCCCTTCTTATCCCTGGTTTTGCTTGGTTGTGCATTCTAAGGGTTCAGTTTCCTGTGGTCCAGAGCAGAAGAGCGATGTCATTCCCCTCACTTCATCTCCTCATGTAGGCATTTTATCATCTCACATGATCACAAGTAAGCAGTACAGTAAGACAGGTTGAGAGGGAGAGAGACTACATTCTTACAACTTTTATTACAGTATATTGTTATAATTATTGGTTTGTTTTATTATTAGTTATTGTTGTGAATATTTTACTATGCCTAATTTATAAATTAAACTTTATCACACATAAGTATGTATAGGGAAAACATGGTATATACAGGGATCGGTATTATTTTTGGTTTCAGGCATCCACTGGGGGTCTTGGACCATATTTCCAGTGGAAGGGGGGGCTACATTCCTCCCTCGGTTCTGCTCTGACCTGGCCTCTGGCCATCTCCTGCCCCTTTATGCCTTGACATTCTTTCAGTGCTCCAAGCATAAGATAGCAGTGGCCAACACACTCTGTTTCCCCCGCCTGTGACATCTGTCACAGCAGTTGTCACCAGGTGACCTATCTTATAAGAATGTATTTTGTGTCTGTCTCTTTTGTGGTAGAATTGAAGCACTTTGAAATTTTGTCAAACACTTACATCAGACATGTGTGCCAGGCACTCCTTAAAGAACTTTCCAAGTATTAACTCATCGAATTCTCATACCCCCACAACACAGGTGGTAGTATTTCCATTTTCTAGACTAGGAGACTGCAGCACAGAGAGGTTTAGTAAATTCCATAAACTCTCACAACTCCTGTGTAGTGGAGCTCAGACTCAAACTCAGGAAGCAACCATGTTCACCTTCACGTCTGCCTTTTGGAGGCAGAGACTTCATTTTGTTCACTATTAGGTTGTATCCTTGGCATCTAGGATGTGGCCCGGCTCAGTATTTAATGAATAAATAAAATTGGCTTCATTAATTTGATGCTGTGGTAAAGCATTACTTTCTTGTGTTCAGAAACCAGTGGAAAAAATAGGAAGATAGATATCGGAAAATTTGGTTTTGCCCAAGTTAGTATTTGCTGCCATATACTATTTCTTCTGAGAGTGTATCACTCAAGTTGCTTTTTTTTTCAAGATTTTTTTTATTGGCCTGCATGATTCCATTTTCTATTAAAACACTGTTATTGTGAACTCAGCAGTACATACTAAATATTAAATACTTGACTGCTTTTTTATGATCACGTGCTGAGTTGAGTAAATTAATCAAAAGAAAGCTGTCTCTAAAAGTTCCTCCTTTTAATTGCACTGTGGGACATAGTCAATAAAAAGAATTGATGAAGAATGTTAGCCTTATCAAACGGAGCAAGCTTATATTGATCGTGGCAAGTGCCAAGTACTGTGCTGTAAACGTGAAGACTTTTATATAAAACTCCTACATCTGTGGAGTCCACACTGTGGTCTAAGAGACTGGCAAATAAGGAAGTACAAAAATGATCACTCCGATGCAACAGGAGCATGGAGGTGTATGTTTGGAGAATTGGGTGGAGTTGGAGAGGTGACAGGAAAGGCTCAGTGGAGGAGAGGGGGTTTAGTGAGCATTTGCAAAGCTGACTTGGTGGGGGCTGCTTAGGGGCAGGGGCTATTGGTGACGATGGTGGGTAGAGGGCTTTCCAGACAGGGAAAAATGCAAGACTAATGGGAACTTACCATATTGTGAATCTTTGTTCAAGTTGGTCTTTCAAGGTGAAAAAGTCTATTAATTTGTGAGAATCCAATTTCTTATTAATTCTATAAATTGCTGCAAGAATATTGAAGGTTCAGAATTGCATGTGCATAAAAATTGCTGAGAGAAAATAAAACAATGTGCTATCATTTTATAGGTGGTTTAAAATATATTCCCATTTAATTATGAAAATGCAAAATTATGGTCTTATTTAACTCCTTCTTAGAACTGGCATTTTGGGGCAGTTTTTGAAAGCAGCCAAATTTCTACGAATGCCATTAACTTTTGGCTAAACCTCAAGTTTGTTTCTATCTCAGATCCATTTTTGTGAGGGACAGTGAGAGAGAGAGAGAGCACTCATGTGAGCTGGGAGAGGGGCAGAGAGAGAGAGAGGGAGAGAGAGAATCTCAAGCCAGCTCCCCACTGAGCACTACACAGGGCTCTGTCTCTCAACCCTGAGCTCAGGATCTGAACCAAAACCAAGAGTTAGATGCTCAACTGACTGAGCCACCCAGATGCCCCTGATGTATCTTTAAAATCCAATCAGTTTATTTGCAGGTAAAACTTGGCATATATTTTGTGGTTTTCCATACATTTTTAGGAAGACACCTAGGTTTTTCTTTAAGAGACTTTCATATAACAATGTCTTAGGTTTTATGATCTTGAAAATTCCTTATACCTGCACCATGCACGTTATAGTTTTACAAAGAATGTTGCTTTAACAGTTTACCTACTTTGTTTCAGTTGCTCCTAGCAATAGTTCTGTGAGCTAGCAAAGGCCAGGTGGTCCGGAATTCCATGTACAAATTCCTGCTTCTCTTCTACTTTATCTTCGAATGTCTGAGATCTTTGAATGTCTGAATGCAATGCACTCAGATAGCTGTTGAGAGCATGTAATTCCAAAGAAGGTGTCGGGACACCAGGAAAGATCATTGATCAAGGGGGCACAGTGGTAGCGATGCAGATGGACAGTGAGTCATGTGACCAGGGATTCAATCAATGTTGGCTCTTTCATCATCCGGATGTGAACCCTGGACATATCCCTACACTTCTCTGTGTCTCAATAAATCGTATCTGAAAGTGAGTTGGAAGGAATGGGACTAAATCATCTCCAAGTTTCCTTTTAGTTCAAAGTTTTGAGACTGTATGTGAACTCGAAAGTCAACGAAGCAGAATGAATATGACCATTAGAGGAATCTGTTAGAGGATTTTGGTGAAGCATGAAGGTTTTAAGACGTGACACCAGTGAGGTGCGTTTGGACGTGTCATCATAGGCATTTTGCAAATGGGCAGCATCCCTCATATGGAATATATTGAAAGTTGGTTTCATGTCGACATAGGCACTTTTTGATATTTAAAACTTGAAGCTAACTTTGGTAAGTCAGTTGCACCATTTAAGTGATCTGCTTCTATTAAAAATTTATGATTTCCCTTAATTATACTAAATAAAAGTTTTCTGCTAACAACGTTAAGACAGGATCAAAAGAATTACTTCCAGATATTGCAGATTGATGGAAACACTGTTGATGCTGGTGAGGAAATGTTTGTGTTTTTTGGGTTGTTTTCATTTGTTTGTTTTTTGTTTGTTTGTTTGTTTGTTTGGTGGGGTATTTTTGGTTAAACAGTATTTTTTAAATCATCTGACTCTGAAAAGTGTAGTGAAAATAAATTTATAGAAATGGTATCAAAGCCATTTTTAGAAAGCAAGAATGGTCTCAAATGTTGATGTTATAAGCATATATTTATTTTCTTACAGGATCTCTTGTAAATGAAGGTGGCCGTAGCCCATGATAATTGTTAACAATTCATTGTTTTCTTGTATTTTGGTCCATAAATTAGGTAATTGACTGGAGGTCAGAGCTAAGATTTATTGTCACTCTTGGTACATTTTCTGGGAAGATGTAGAACCTCCTTTCATATCATCTTAGATCAAAGGCTAAATTTATGATTAGTCCTCAGAAAATCTATGGTTCTTTTTCTAAAATCCGTTTCCATTTGGAAAAACTCTAAATGTCTTTTCATTCTCAGCATTTTTCTATCCTTTAAACAATTCCTACACAGATGTCAATACATGCAAACCCTAACCCTATGAACCTCTGGTCCTCAAAGTAGAAAGTCACAGTCATAGAGTCATAGTCACAATATTTTTTTTTCAGAAATTGGTCTGTTTTTCAATACAAAGATCACTATATGAGAAAAGTATGGATATCTGAACATCCACTTTTATAAATTCCATGGAATTAGTAGAGGAAAAACTCCATGAACCTAAAGCTCAACTTATTTCTATTTCTGACATGATTTACTGATAGTTGTATGCATAATTCTACTTTCTTTGTTCAAATAAAGTAGAGAAAGAGAATAATGTAGTTGACTAATTCTTTGAAGCCTGGATGAGTATCTTATTAATTTGTATATCTTTGGCACCTAGGAGGTGCCAGTAATTCTTTGTTGAGTAAACAAAGTGCCTCATAGGCTTTCAAGCAAAGGGCAAAATACACAGGATGCTTACTACAGAATAATTCATGAGATGCTAGTGACCAAAGGGTCATTTTTTTTTCTTTCAGTAAACATGTTCAAGAGACATAAGAGTTCAGAGTGAACCAAAGTCTTTCAAATCCTAATATACTTAGTGCTGGCATCTTAAAATAATTTATGGATGTGACTTTTGTAGTATGTCATAGAGATAATTTGTCTACAATCATTTCATAAGTATCCCTGAATAGCTGTCTTGTAATAAAAGTCCATCATTATTATATTGAATCAGGCTTAAATACAGAATGTATCTTGTACTCTATTGTAGAATGCATTTAAATACCTTGATTAAATCCTACTAACTCAATTTCAAATGACATTTCATGCCCTTAGTCTCTTAGTTTTTTCTTTTCCCACCCCTACATGTTGATTGTCTTTCCTTCACTTCTTACCATATTATTGATTTTATTTTTCTATTAGTTTGAAGAAAAATCGGGTTATTCGTATGAGTTTATGTTAACTATAATTACTTAACAATTTTAAACTGTGCTATAGTGAAGCTAATTTAAATACACCGTGTTTATCATGGTTGAATTGTGCTTCAGGCATCAGTCTGTACTTCCAACATAATCCTTCACTAACGTTTTTCCTTTTCAGCATCTTTTGGATTTTAGCCACTGATAATCCAGCCTCAGGCTTTCATGAAGGGTTGGGTTTAGCTCCATTTAGCTGAGCTGGTAAAAGTAAATGTGAATGGTAGTAGTTGTAGTTTTACCAGAGGAAGACAGCAGATGCACAGAATGCTAGAATTGACTCAGCTTCTCTAGGTCCATAGCTAATAGGATTGTCCAGGACCAGCAGCATCAACATCAGCTGTCAGGGTCCCAGGCCCCGCCCACACTTCCTTCGGAAGAATTCCTGGAGGTGGTGGCCACCCATCTGTGGCTTCATAAGCCCTCCAGGTAACTCTAATTCATGCTCAGATCTTCCCTTGATGTGGAGAATTCTCTAGGGCCTGAAGCAACGAAGGAGTTCCCATCTCAAGGAGTTCCAGGCAATACAACCCAAACATTCTTTAGTATAACCTGAAACTCAACAATATACATGGGTTGCAATGTAGACAAACTTGAGCTTGCATCCCAAGAAAAGGATTCCTGACTCTTCACCCAGGGTAGCCCAGGTAAGCATCAGGCTTGTCATCTGAAGAATAATGCCCACCTTGCTGGGCTCTCGTGAGGATTAGAACGGTATGTAAAAAGCAAGACCCAGAAATGCTTTTACCACATTGCAAATGAGGCTTAAATGTGGGCCTTCACTTGTTTGAGTCCCTTCTAGATAATGTTAAGTTCTGAACCGAAATTTGTATTTTTGCTTTGAAGCTTGCATTCTTTTCTTAAGGAGGACCGTCAAATTGGCCTAGCCCACAGAATCCTGCTATGCCCTGCTGGCATAGTACAGTGCTTGGCATGGTCCAGAGGCTCAGGACGTGTCGGTTCTTTGAGTACAGAATCTATTCCCTATTCTGCCATTTGCCGTCATCTATGTTTGAGTCCTGAATTACATCCTGGAATGACTTCCCAGCAAAGAACATAAGCCAGAGGATGGGTACATAGTACACGTTCCTGGATGCCAATGAGTTTGAAATGAGTTTAGGAAACAAAACTTAAGTGCCGAGGGGTGTCAGCTCTCAAAAAGCAAGAGTCTGCTTGCTCGTCAGGTCAGGTGAAGATTCCAGCCACTCCATTTGCATTTATCTAATACACGGCAAGCAAAGCGTATGGAGTTGAGTTTTTTGTTGTTTTTTTTTTTTTTTTTTAAAGACCAAAACCTCTTTAAACTAAGGTGAAACTGCTTAAGATTCAAATGACAGTTCTTTGAAAGTCAGATTGTATTCTTTGCCCTCTCTTTGACAATGATTATAGTAATTGAACAGAATATAGGCTTCTCCATTGAAGTGTATGAATGTAGACACTTAGGTTATATTTCCAAAGTAGCATGTATGGACTTAGCCATGTGTCGCCTTGTAATACTGATGGTGTCGTGCAAAAAGTGTTTTTGTTCATTGGCTTGAAAATGTATCCCAACGACATTAATGCAGGTATCCTTCAGCATCATCAATTATTCCATTTCTCTATATTTCTTTTCGATTAATTTCATTCCAGAATGTAGAGTTATCTGAGCATTGATTGTGTGTGTGTGTGTGGGGGGGTTAATGATAATAGTGCTAGCATTTTCAGTATTTATCAAATGCTGACTGAATATTTTTGGTTGAAGAGTTGGTTAGGAAAATTACTGTCAAGCTCACTCACCACCATAGTAACCAAATTTTAATACCTTCTGGGGATACAGACATTTATGTAATCTAACTCTGTGGCACTGAGGTACAGTGTATGTAGTGTATTTATGATTGAACAGAAAGTTTCAAACAGCAGCCTGTGAAATTGGATTTTAGATGTAATGTACCATAAATAAGTGCTATAAAGATTGCCTTTAATGCTATAAATCAGATTTTATTGGTTTCAGCTATCTCATTCTGGTTATTGTATTACCCACAAAATCAGAGGGAATCAAAGAGCTGGAATATTTTTTATTTTAATATCCCATATTCTACAGTAATGGCACATGAACTCATACAGCTTCCTTTTTGGGTAGGTTGGGCAAAGTTGACAGGTGGCAGGCCCTGGCAACCTATCAGTGGCAGGATCGATGTAAACAACCAAACTTTGGGACTTGAAACCTTTTAAAATTTCCTGTCTGTGAAATATACAAGGGAGGTGAATTGGCAGATCCCTTTCTTTTCTGAGAAGCTGGCTGTCATGTTCTTCGTGCAAGACTAACACCTGTAGAGATTGGCATGTGAGATGTACATCCTTGCCAAGTGGATGGAGTTTGGCGATGAAGCTATCCATTGGGGATGGGGGTACCCATGCATGACCTATCTGAGTTATTTAAAGCACCCCAAACTGTTGCTATAGAAGAAAGTGTTGTCCTCAAACAATCTCTCATGTTCAATTTAGAATCAGCCCTTCTCTCCCCGCCCCTGACACTTGGATGCTTTTTATTCAGTATGGTTCAGTCAAGAAAATCAACATATTGGCATTTTAAAAAATGCTTAGAAGAGCCTGCACATGGTCTGGTAGAGCTCAGGAAGCTATAGTAATTTACAGGTGAACTAGTTAGGACTAGAACAGTTTTCAAACTATTAAAAATGCAACCGTCTGGGTGCCTGGGTGGCTCAGTGGGTTAAGGCCTCTGCCTTCGGCTCAGGTCATGATCTCAGGGTCCTGGGATTGAGTCCCACATCAGGCTCTCTGCTCAGCAGGGAGCCTGCTTCCCCCTCTCTCTCTCTACCTGCCTCTCTGCCTACTTGTGATCTCTGTCTGTCAAATAAATAAATAAATAAAATCTTTTAAAAAAATGCAACTGTTCTTGGGTTATGTGTAGTTTTCCTTAGCGTTTGCTTACATAAGTACCCATCATTCAAGACACTCTGAGTAGCCTACCTAGGCCTTGTGGGTATGACTTTCATTGTTCAAGGTCAAAGCCATAGGACCTGAAGAAGGCAAGAGGAGCAGCAGGGGTTTCTTGACATTGAGGATATCAGAGAGCTACACCTTCAGGGTGCTTCACTTTTTTATTTTTACTGCAGCATTACATCAGATATTTCTGATTAGTTCTTCTCCCACCGAAAAATAACCATTTTAGCCATCAGAGAAGGCACGGAAATGCTGTACTTTGTCTTCATTACAAAGAAATCTAATTCCCCCCAACACTTAAATAATCTTGAACCTGCTGGCGATAAATGCTATAGATAACATTAATACTACTAATACTATGCCAATATGAGTTCAGCAATTTTTTTTTCCAAAATAGGAAATCTTCTTGATGCCACCTTTACTTGCTGTGAACTAAGCTGAAAGAACTAAAGGGATTATGTTGATCAGGGTTTGACATTTATGACTGCCAGTTCTCTGCTGAAAGTATAGCCCAGAAGCTCAGCCCTGGCCCTGGGAAGCAGCTGGATCCCAGAGTGTGCTTTTGCACTTGTTTTAGGCTATACTCAACTTTTCTGGGAGTCCCCTGGGCCACCTGCATGGAACAAGAAACTGTCCATCTCTGGAAGCCTACATGTAATTAGGGGGGCTACTTTTTCTTAAGGACCTCTGTTGCTAGTTTCATGTTCTTAATGGAGCAAATGGGAACTTCTCTTTTTCCAAAACTAACCTTCTCCAAGAAGCTCTCATCACTGAAAACACTTTCTATTTAGTTACAGACCAACCAAATGATTCTATCATTTGTCCCTTTTGTATTCCTCTCTATATGACTCTCCTCAGGTAAATGCTAAAAATATAATTTTATATTTTGGTTTATTTGGCTCACTTTTCCTTGCCTCCTGGCCTATCCTACTTGGCTTAAGGTCACCAGACGTGAGATTTTATTCAGCAAAGTCAGGTTTATTGTGCCATTGCGGTGAGAGAGACCCTCACCAGGGAATCTGTGAGGCATCTCACCAAACAAAGGGGAAAGCATAAGGGTTCTTACAGGGTTTTGAGGGATAATGGAGTTTAGGTTAAATTTAAATAAAGCAGTGTTTGGATCGGCTCAAAGCAGAGCAGGGCTGTGTGCAAAGGGTTTAACATCAAGTTTGGACTGTGAAGGGGATCTAAAGTCTTGTTTCCTTGGAAACTGCAAAGTTAAGACAGACGTAAAATGTAGTATCTAGAAACACCTGATAAGAAGCTTGGCACTAGGATTGGAAATTGAGGCTGCCTCTGGTCAAAGTGGTTTAGATCCTCTATATGAGAGTGGGATGTTTCATTTTTACTGATGCACTGTCCAAAAAACAAAGTTTTTGATAATTAATGATTTTAGAGATCAAAGTATCTCAGGGAGTAAAAAAACAGTAGTCACCCAAAGGTGTTTGTTGAGACACTCTACATCTGTAGTTTGTACTTGGGAGAAGTATGGTTTCCTGTTAACTTTCAGCTGGCTTTATCTGTATCTATTTTTCCAGATGTTGCACATAGGGGTACATTTTTTTTACTTTCTCAATTTAACTAATTTTTATTTTCTTACTCCCTATGTCAGTTAGAAAAACTTATCCTGCAATGAAAAAAAATACTCAGCACATATAGGGTTAAATAGTTAAGAAAATATATGTACTAACAACAGAAGTGTTGAGGAATAGAAAGGGCTTCAGGTAAGGTTTGATCAAGCACCTTTGAAAAATCACTAAATGTCTTATTTCTTTCCCATGGTGCTCTATATTTTCTGCTTTGCTTGCATCTTATAGCTTCTTTTGGAACTCATAATGATATTGATCTTTATATAACCTTTACAACTCTTTCATATTTTATGCTTTTTTCTCAGTCCTACTTTCTTAATAATTTTATCCTTTCTGTATTTCAGTTTATGAATTTTGTCTTCAGTTAGGTCATATTTTATATTTCAATTATTTTATTTCTAGAAACTCCAGGTGGTTATTTTTCAAGTCTGCCTGGCTTTGTGTTAGTGCTTATTTCTTTTAGATATTTTCAACTTCCCCTTTTATGTCTGTAATCATTTTGAATATACTTAATTTTTATTTTATATCTCATAGTTCTATTATCTGAAATCTATTTAGAGATCTATTCTTATCTCTTGACCTTTACTTGATGGATTTTTTTCCTGTGTTCTTTTTTGTTGTTGTTGTTTTTGTAATTTGGGATTGCAAACTTGTTTCTTTTAGGGTTTTATTCATTGGAATCCCTTGCAGCCTGGGTTTAGCATTAGAGTGGTGCTGGGGATGGAAGTCTGGAATCTCAGAAATATACTAGCAGAGCATATTCTTTGTTAAATATCAGGCAGAGAATATTCTATCTTAAATATCAGTAGGTTCCTAATCATGTTGTAGTAAAGATTCAGACTCCAAATCTATGTGAGAGCATACTTGTGAGTATAAATTCTCAGGGAAACTTTTATTCCCCAAGACCCCAGTATATCTGTGTGTGCATGTGTGTGTACGTATGTGCATGTGTATAAGTGAGGTCATATATTTATTTAACCCACCATTTTTCAAACGATTGGAACTTAAACTGTATATATGGTCCCACTGGGTTGCAAATAACTTATCCTAACTTCTGTTATCCCCATTGCTCTTTTAGTGATTATTTTTATAATGTGAAGTTCTTAATTTTAGAATAGTCCAATTTATCAGTATTTTCCTATTTTTTTAATTATTTTTAAAATTTATTTATTTGTCAGAGGGAGAGGGAGAGAGAGCGAGCAAGCACAGGCAGACAGAGTGTCAGGCAGAGGCAGAGGGAGAAGCAGGCTCCCTGCCGAGCAAGGAGCCCGATGTGGGACTCGATCCCAGGACGCTGGGATCATGACCTGAGCCGAAGGCAGCCGCTTAACCAACTGAGCCACCCAGGCATCCCAGTATTTTCCTATTTTTGAGATTAAAATATTACTCTGTAGCAATTTTGCAAAGGTATTCTCCCAGATTGTCTGTTAATATGCCTTTTTTGGTGAATGATGTGAGATAAGGAATCCAACTTTTTTTTTTTAAGTTTTTGGTGCAGTATTCAATGATTCATTAGTTGTGTATAATACCCAGTGCTCATCAACCATATCACGTGTCCACCTTAATGCCCATCAATCAGTTACCCCAACCCAGAGAATCCAACTTCATTTACTCACCATAGAAAACCAATTCTCCAGCATCATTTATTTCTCTATAGCTTTTCAACCAACTCTATCAATTATTGTTTTCATGCATGCTTGGGTCAATTTGAAAGCTCTCGATGATACTTCTCTGACTTATTTATATGTACTTGAATCATCATCTTACTGTCTTATTATATAATAAGTACTAATACATGTTAGGCAATTCTTCTCACCTTATTTTCTTCTTTCAAGGGTATTTTGGCTACTCTTGATTATTTGATATTACATATAAATTTTAAAATTTATTGTGTATAGAAAAATTGTAAAAGACCTCTTTTTCATAACATTGGGTCTTTGTATTAATGAATTTGGTATTCCTATCACTTTTTTTTGTTTTTGTAGGTTTTAATTTTTTGTTCAAAATGAATAATTTTTTTAAAGTACTGTATATCATTGGTTAAGTTTATTTCTTGGCACTTAATATGATTTGCATTATTTTAAATGGCATATTTTAAAACTTACATTTCTTATTATTGCTGCAGTATTGGAAATATAATTTTGAGTAGTTATCATATACCCAACAGTTTTTCTAAAATTCTCTTATTAATTATAATATGTTATCTGTATATTCTTTTTGTGTTCTATGGATGCACTCACATCTTTTGGAAATGGGGACAGTTTTATCTTTTCCATTCTGATTCTTGTATTTTAATTTATTTGTATTTCTTTCTGGCAGAGATCTCTAAACCAATTTTTTTAAGTTACGTTATAATTGATATGTAGTATTGTATAAGTTTAAGGTCTACAACATATTGATTTAATAAATTTATATTTGCAACATGATTATTGTTACTATTAGCAAGACCATCTGTCATGTCATATGATTTAATCATGAATGCATGTTAAATTTTAATTAATGGTTTTATGCATCTGTTGCATAGAAGGTAGTTTAATTTTCTTCTTTAATTTTTTAAATGTGTTGAGTTAGAATAATCAATTTTCCAACAATTTTGCACTTATGAGAGGAAGACAAGTGGCTACAGTGAGTGTATTTTTAATATAATGCTAGATTTTGTTTGCTAATATTTTATTTAGGAATTTTGGAACTATGTCCAAGATTTGTCTGGCCTATTATTCTCTCCTACTCTTCTCTTTCTGTTTGTTTGTTTGTCTGTTTCTTTGCTTCTTAAGGCTATATTAGCTACATAAAATAAGTTAAAGAGTGTTTGTTTTTTTATATTCTCTGAGTTTGTTTGTGTCATGTATTTTTTTATTGATTGAATGTGTAATAGTCTTCTCCATAAAGTAATTTGGGCTTGGTATTTTCTTTGTGAAAAGATTTTAAACAATGGATTTAATTGCATTAGTGGTTATATGACTATTTAGGCTTTCTAATTCTTCTTGGGCCAATTTTGATAAGTTGTATGTTCTAAAAGCTTACCCATTTCATCTGTGATTTCAAATGTCTTGGCATAAATTTGTTTATAATAACCTTTGATTATAATTTAAATCTCTTCTACATCTGAAACTATGCCTTCTTTCTCAGTCCAATTATTTTTCATCTGTACTCTTTCTCCTTTTTAAAATTAATATTACCAGCAGTTTTGCTATTCAGTTGATATTTTCAAAGAATTGACAGCATTTTGATCCTTTCTATTGTATGTCTGTTTTCTCATTCTTTATGGATTGTTCTTCATGAATTCTTACATCATGGCTTTATTTCAATTTATACTGTCATTCTTTTTCTAACTATTTAGGTTTGGTACTTAACTCATTTATTTAAAGATTTTATCCTTCTTTATACATTCATACAAACATATAAATTTCCCTCAGAACTTATTAGCTGAATAGCACAAATGTTAATATGCATTTATTATAATTATCATTCAGTAGTTCATTAAAATGGTTTCCATCATGAATTTTTCTCTGATTCATGTATTTTTCAGAAACATATGCTTTTTAAAAATTTTCAAATATATAGTTCCTGTCCTACATAACTTTTGTTTTTGACTTTTAACCTAATTACGTTCTATTTAAAGAATACAGTCTACCTGATATCAGTCTTTTGAAAAATATTGAGATGTACTCGGTGGCCTTTCATGTGGATAGTATTCACATGTAGTTCACATGTTCTTAAACAGAAGGTAAATTCTGAAGTTGTTTGGTTCAGTGTTCTGTATTACATATGTCCATTTAAATCAGGTGCTTTATATATGCTGCCCAGATCTTCATCTCCATGCTGGCCTTTTTGTTTGCTTGCTCTGTCAATTTATTAAATGCTTTATCATTATGAGGAGACCTTATTTTTCTCTGCTTACAACTTTTTCATCTTAAAGTCTATTCTTTTTGTGATATTTTGGGTTTGTATTTGACTTAACTGATCCCTTTGCATCTGTACTTGTTCAGAATGGGTATATGTGTATGTATGCTTGTGTGTCTGTATGCTTTCTCTCTGGATTGATTACTTCAGATTTATCTCCAAGATCATTAATACTCTCTTCAGCTGTGTTGAATCTGCTAATTTACCCTACTGCATTTTAAGTTTCATTTAAAAAATTAATAAATCCAATGTATACTTTTAGAAATGAATTGGTTTTATAAGTATCTTATTTTTTCATGTTTTTTAATCTTTTATTTCTTGGAGCATGTTAAATTTTTTTATATCAAAAGTATTATGTATTCAGTATTTGAGACCTTTGTAGATTATACTGTTATCTCTCATTCTTAGTGTGCTGTTTCATTTGTGTGCTGTGATCCTTTTTATTGTGATTCCCTTGTTTTTCTTAGAATTACCTGTGAGAACTAGTAGAGCTTCACACTGATTTTGAGTTCTCTAAAGGATGTCCAAGATTAATACCCCTCTGGTTGTACATTTAAATATTTTCTATGCTTGTGGTTTTTCAATACATACAGAAAGCACAAATGTGGGCGAGAAATCCCAGATTGTCCATAAGGATTGATTTGTGATTATGAATTCTCAGGGAAATTTATTTTTCCTTATACTTAGTATCAAGTTTATGGTAGGCAAGTTCCCTTACTCTCCCTTCCTGATGGTTAGAATTATTTATTATTTACTCTTCCACTTCGGAATTTTAGCTCTGTGTAGAGCTCTGTTAAGTTCCTCACTCTAAGCAGACCCTGGCTCTTATCTCTTACTACCTCCTATGCCCTAACAATCCATCTAAATAGAGAGTCAAGGTCACACAATTTGGCCAATACCCTCAGGACAGCTGAGGCTTTGATGCTGGCTTACCTTTCTGGGGCTGGCTTTTATTTCATTTTGGGGATTCAGTTTATCTGGGATTCCTTTTTTTTTCTCATGAGTTCCAAGATGGCTTTAAAAATCTATGCGTTAGAAAAGATTTTATTTAATCATTTTGGGAGCTTTCAAAGGGAAACAAAAAATTTAGCCTGCCACACTTCCAGAAATGGGAAGTTCTCCCCAAATGGGCTTTTTCTATAGTGCCTGATGGAATAGGGATATGAATGAAATTTACTTTATTGAGTTTTACATTTTTTTTTTGGAAATGCAGCTCACCATAATTAGAAATCAATGGTTTTCAGTACTCTTAAATGTAAAATCAAGGCAGAAACGTTCTAAATGCGAGAGAACAAATGCATACGGGATAGAGATTGTTGCTAATTTCCTACCAGGAAATAAAGGTCTATAGAACTGGATTGTAATCAAATGAGCTGGGAGGTGGAGGTGATATTTCAGACAGGCCGCTCTGGTTTCAAGGGCAAGGTAAAACATATACAAAACAGCACATCTTTTCCCAAACTTTTCTTCAGAGTATTTTTATTCTGATGTAGATTATGGGCCTTTTCTCTCCTTTGTGCCTGGGCTCATCTATCCATTCTTCTCTGTTTCTAAAAATAAAAGTTTAGCAGCCCATGGCCCTGTTTAGATCAAAGGGCACAGCAATAATAAATGTTTTTGTCATGCAATAACAGCAATGAATACTGTAAATTTCATTCTCAAAAGGCTGATAACATAAGACACTGACTTTGTCCAAGAGCTGTAAATTTAATGAGGTAAACAAGAATGTTCTAAGAGTAAACAAGGTTGTTTATGTGGAAAAAGAAATAGCCATTTGTTCTATTTTTCTTTTTCTCTGCACCAACCCATACTGCCAAGTCATTCTGTTGGAAGATTCTGTTACCATTAGGGACTGGTTTTCAGCCCCAGTCCGTAGTAGCATCTTATCTACTGATATCCCGGACATGTTACAAAATTTTAAAAATACAATTAACTGCAGTATACTTTGGTTGTATATCATATTCTTAAAACATTCACTAGAGGTTTTCTCCAGATATCTCTAGATAATATTGCAAATTCCTCAAAAAGCCAATTAATTTCAACTCACTTTGGTAAAGATGTCATATATTTCTTAAACATTTCTTGCAATGATGCGATGTCAGATCAGTGCTCTGGGGCTCATGAACGTCTCCCAAAGAAAACCAAGGAAGTCTGATTGCCAAAGAGAGTGGGAAGGATTGCCATTTGACCAGACCAATGGAGACCTATCTGGAAATAACACACAAGTTAGAGCTCTGACTGGTTGAGATAGGAGTGAATTGGCTCTTCTCTCATTTGAACATAATGGAGAGCTTTTCTAATTCAAGAATACCGAACAGTGGACTGGTACTTGGGGGGAGCCCCAGAATACCAGCTAATATAACTTGATTTCTGAACATCAAAATGTTGCTTGCTTTCTGCAGTCTTTTTAAAGACCTTCGCAAAACAGTTGCAAAGCCCCAACCCTTGGAACCAGAGAATTTAGGCAACGATTAAGGACTTAGACGTATGTAAGTGGAAGAAGATGGGCTTCCTGGTTTTTTTTATCTAGTCACTGCCTGGTGAGCTTGGAGAACCGTATATAACAGAAACAGGATCCCTGCCCTTAGCAGCTTCCATACCGAAAGCGAATCACTGATTTTCAGCAGCAATACCATTTCTTTTTATTGTTAGTGTTGGCGATGGAACTTTGATAGTTCAGGCTGTACACTACACTAAGGATTAAGGAAAACATTGCCTCCGTCCATATGGTGTGTCGTCTGAATACATCAGGCAGGACGTTAGTAGATATAAAAATCTGGGAATACGCGATTGTGAGATGGGCATGTTTACAGTGAAATCAGCCAGGTCATTTGTTTGTGTTTCTCCTCTCACTGTGCTGCAAAGCCACACTTGTAATCCGAACCTCTTCTAATTCTTTTCTTCTTTCATCTCGCTTTCCTGGAAGCTGCAGGCTTGGCAGTGTACTCCTTCCCCACAGTGAGTCAAACACGGGGGAGCGGATTTCGGTCCCATTCCTCGGATCCGTCAGCATGCGCATGCGCGCGCGCACTGGCCGCAACCAGTGTTTCTCAGACTTCTGGAGAGAAAGGCGGGCAGGTAAAGTGAAGGCATATGTGCAGACACAACAGGGAAAGCAGAAACGCAGAGCAACCACAGCAAGCAAAATAAATCTCAGCTTGGTTCAGGAACAAACAGCACACAGTGCTGTTTGCTGAAATATAAAACTTTCCATCTCAAGGGACTGAGTTAGTGACTGAAATCTCTGCCCAGCACTTAGGAGTGAATATAGGATGCTTCGAAGACATTTGAGA
This sequence comes from Mellivora capensis, assembly GCA_004024625.1. Classification (NCBI taxonomy): domain Eukaryota; kingdom Metazoa; phylum Chordata; class Mammalia; order Carnivora; family Mustelidae; genus Mellivora; species Mellivora capensis. Next base: position 5,254 of record PISX010005590.1, on the reverse strand, counting down.
GAGAGAGCGTATCTAAAAAAAAAACAAAAACAAAAACAAAAAACTTTAAAATGGAAGAAAACGTAGAAGTCCATTAGTCTGTCACTTCAATTCAAGGAGGAGGACCTGGGAGCCCAGAGGTATCTTAGTGGGCTTAGTTCTAGACACTGAGCTGGGCGATGGATGAGCTAGTGCTGAAACTTGGACCTTGTGGGATCGAGTTCTCAACGTTCCCAAACACAGACCTGTGACCCTAAATATACATGAAATGTGGAAGTGGGTCCTGTTTGTACAAGTGATGAAGGGAGCATGTCGCCGGATTCTGTATTTCCACCTTAGCGCTTGCCTCATCATCTGTCATTGCTAATGTGCAGGGTGGCAAGGCCTATGGAGAGGAAAAGTCAGTAAGGACAAAATGACTTGTTCTGTGTCACCAATACTAAGTAAGTGTTTATAAGGCTAGAGATTGGACTCCTCCAAAACTCAACCTTCACCTAATGAATTAAGCCTCATTCTTTATATCCTAGGATAACAGAGTCTCTAACAAATCTAGAGATTTGGTCTCATTCATTCATTCATTCATTCATGTATTAAGTAAGCAATATGTAGGAGGGTCTTTACCCTCCTTCAGAGGGTACTTTATTCAGATCTTCAGAGACTACTTTATTACCAAATTTATTTACCATTACTTTACATTGACTTTACCACAATGTGGTATTGACAGTTTTCTGCATTTTCTTTGAGAATATTTACTGCTGAGCCTCTAGGACATCACCCTATCTTTCTCGCACACGTAGGTCTCTGAAAGTTCTCATCACCTTCAGAGACACTTGCTCCCCTGCACCCCCCAAGTGGTATTTTTCCCCAAAGATTTCCAGCTACTGTTTATCCCTATTAACAAGTTCTTCATGGGGAATCTCATCCACTCTCAAGGATTATTTTGACTCCTATACATTTGGAGGCACATAATGTAATCTTTTTTTTAAGATTTTATTTATTTATTTGACAGAGAGAGAGAGAGAGAGAGAGATCGCAAGTAGGCAGAGAGGCAGGCAGAAAGAGAGAGAGGGAAGCAGGATCCCCGCTGAGCAGAGGGCCAGATGCAGGGCTCCATCCCAGGACCTGGGATCATGACTTGAGCCGAAGGCAGAGGCTTAACCCACTGAGCCACTCAGGTATCCCACATATTGTAATCTTAATCTCTTACTCTTCTCTGAGCTTCAAGCTTACATTACCCAAGGCCCAGTGAGTATCTCAGGCCACTCACAATATCCTTCCCATTTCTTGTATAACTTTACTCCGAGCCTAATAAAAATGTCCTAACACAGACTCCCCTGGCTTTTCACCAAGATGATTAAAATTGTTTCCCAGTTGGGCTCCTTGTTTTCTGTCTTGCACAAATAAAATCCATATTCTTAATTGAATTCCCAATTCAAACTGTTTAAGACACAGATATGAACTTGTTTTCTCAGTGTTGAAATTATTCAATGTCTATCTTTCTGGAAATTTATAAGATTAAAAGAAAATCTTTGGTTAGTTGGACATTGCCCATGTCTCCAGTTTTAATGGCCCACTCTTCCCAGCCAAGTCCTTGAGATTTGCAGGGCAGACCACATGTTGTTCCCTGCCCTCTTGCCTTTGATCATGCTATTGTGCATGCCTGGAACTTCCTGTCCTCTCTGCTCATTCTTGATGTAATTCCTACTTATTTCAGGATTCAGCTCTGGCACAGTTCTCTCCCAACATTCTTGACTATACCACCAGGATTATACACACATCTGTTGTATTCTCCTTGACACCCTGGTCATACTCTACATAACCTCAACTCACAATGGGCATGAAATGTTGTGCTTAAGCATCCGTGTCCTGATTAGACCCCAAGTTCCTCAAGGGGTAGACGTATGCAACCCCCTCCTATCCTAACACAGGGTAAGGAGAGAATAAATTTTTCCTGACCTGACTGCCAGACCCCTTGCTACATGCCGACAATATGGAGATGCCCACTATGTTGGCCCTGCCTCAGGGAGCCCATGTTGGACAAGAAGACCTAGGTACCTAGTAAGACCAAGGGAGACCTAGGTACCTAGTAAGCTCCACCCCCACACAATAGGCTGTGAGATGCACACAGGAAGTGGGAAACCCCCAACTGAGCCTGAGGAAGGAGAGCTGAGAGAAGGATCAGAAAATACTTCTCTATGAGATGAACCTTCAGCTATTTTCTTCACTTACCCTCTTCTGCACTTTTAATTCTTCAATTAAGGACACACAATCCCTTCAAAACCTGACCAGAGAAGCATAGGACTACTTCAGCGACAAGCTGATGGGATCCTGATCTTTCCCTGGGAGCTGTTTCTTTCATCTGGCTTCCGCAAGTGTTTAAGCCAAGGAGAAAGTACATTTGTGTTTGCCAGGGACTTGCAAAATGTGCTCCTGACTGGCAAAATACAAAAAGCTTTAAAAAGTGAAGAAATTGAACCTCAAGCACTGCCATCAGATAATAGCAAACAAGCCCACGTTTGTGCAGAAAGGCACTTGCTGCATAGTAAGTATGTGGCCGATAAGAGAACTAGATGCCAGTATTGCCAAATGTCACTTTTAGAGACTCACTCCACACCTACTGACTTTGGATGAAGTTGCCTACACGGAGCTGAGGGAGGATTTGGCTCCAAGTGTGCAATTTGGCCAAGGCTGCAACTCTGACTGTTGAGAAAACAGCAGCTTGCAATTGGAGGAAGGGTCTGGGCACAGCAACTGGATTTCTTGTCCTGTCTCTCAGGCTCCCTCGTGCCTGGAGCACAAAGTGAGCCATCTTATTTACTTTCAGTGCTGTGTGGTGCCAGACTTGTAGGAGCCCAGCCCCAAAGGGGAGCTCAGTATATTTTTCCAAGAGTCCCCATTGCTAGAAACTCAGAATGGAGTTGACACAAATCTAATGAAATGAAAGGGCTCTTTTCCTCCCGTGAATCCCAGAAAGCAGTGGCATTTGGAAAATTGTGTTCTAAACAAGTTGACAAGGGCAGGAATTTAGTAGAATCTAGCTATAAATCTATATATATTTGAAGATTTCAACTCACCTCCCTCCTCGCTTTTGTTTGAAGATAAATCATGTTCAGTTTTAGGGAGTTTAGTTTAAATATCATGCATGTACACCTGAGGATTCTTTTCAAAAAAAGAAAAGAGGAAGAAGAAAGGAGGAGGAGAAGGAGAAGAAGAGGAAGAAAGGAGAGCTTTAAGAGCCATGTTGGTAATGGTCAATAAAATAAAATAAGTTAGAAATTGAAAAATGAATGAAAGTGGTTTCCTTTATCAAGGAAATGTCTATCCTTAGAAATCAGAAGAGGAAGAAATTAGAAGAGGAAACAACTTTGGCAAATCATATGACTATGGCCTCAAAATTTGCTGGTGCCTATGGAATTCAGAGGTTTTTATTACCACTACTATAGCCTTATATAACTCTCTGTTAACTCGAACTTTATTAATGAGAGGGGGCCCAAGTGAGGTTGCCTTTATGCCAGATGTAAAAAAATATTCAGTTTACCAGATTGGTATGATAAACAATGTTAGAAACATGAAGAAGTGGTCTATATAAGGAATTTGTGAAGCAACTGATATTTTGTTCTTTACACTGTGTGGATAAAGAAATATTTCTTGCCACAAGCATGATGGAGTTGGAAAATTGTAACACACATTTGTGGAACAAATATGAATTAACTTTGAGGTCTTGGACAGATTCTTTAATCTCTCTTTTCTTCAGTTTCCTTGTCTGGAAAATGGGAATAGTTGCCCCCAAATCTTGTTCTGTTAATTAAATATGATAACATCATACCTGAACTACTTGTGAGTAGTTCACACTATTAGCTTGTGTTACTGTTACGGCAGGAGAATTAAAGTATTATATCAAAGCAGGTAATAAATGGTGATTAAGAGCAAGGCTTTAGAAGTTACCTGGTCCCTATTTCCAATATGTATTAACTACTCACCAGGTGCCAGGCATTAGCTATGTGGTGGTTATTCAATGGTGAACAAAAATGTGAGCCCTGTGCTCTTATGGAGTAAATAGTTTCAGAGAAGGAGAACAAACAAGTAAACAAACAATAATGGTACCCAGAATGGTAGTTCCTTCTCGCAGAGTTTCTTGGTTTTGTCCAAAGCCTGGATTGAAATTCCATCTCTGTTTAGTTTCTGTGTGTCCATGGTGACTGAGAAGGGTGCCTTGTAGTGGGTAGAGACACAGAGATGCTTCTGTGGTTTAGTAGTCACTTAAGATTGTCAGGGGGAAAGAGGGTTGTCTCTGGCACTCATGTCTTGGTGATAGCTCTGATCACTTATGGAAGGAATGCCTTATTGTGTGACATCAACAAGAAAACACTTATAGCTTCTTTATTCTTTAGTGTGACCAGTCACCCTGGCTTCCCCAGAGCTGAGAGGATTCCCAGTACTTGGGACTATCAGTGTTAACCCTGGGAAAGTCTCAGGCAAACAGACAGGTTGTTTACACTAGTTATGTTATCCACGTGTCCATCATCAGACCCAGAAATATATCATTTCACATTGTGAAAATTTCTACGAAGAAAGAGAATAGGATGCTATGAGAGTGAATTACAGGAAGGACCTTGTGTAGATTGGGTGGGAACTATCTCTGATGAGGCAGCAATTAGGCTGAGACCTCAGACATGAGTAGGACATTAAGTTTAGCTGCCACCTTTATTTCTTATGAATTGTTCCTTCTTACAGAAGTCATATAACCCTCGCTACTATAGTTTCTTCATCTGTAATAAGTGGATAATCATCATCATACCCAATCATGCTTCTTGGACCCAAACATTTCATACTTCATTGAATATTTTTGAGAATTAACTAAAATAAATCATGTAAATCACTTAAAAGATTACCTAGCTGTTGATTTTTTATTCATTCTATTTTAGTAAAATAGACTTAAAATTAATGAGATTTGTTTTATGGCCTGAAATATGGTATATCCTGGAGAATGTTCTGTGTGCACTTGAGAAGAATATATATTCTGTTGTTGAGTGGAGTGTTGAATAAATGTCTGTAAGTTCTAGTTGACTTATAGTACTGTTCAAAATTTTTATTTTTTTGTTGATCATCTGCTAGTTCTTTCATCCATTTTTTTTTAATTTTAAATTTTTAAATTTTTTTTATAAACATATAATGTATTTTTATCCCCAGGGTTACATGTCTGTGAATCGCCAGGTTTACACACTTCACAGCACTAACCATAGCACATACCCTCCCCAATGTCCATTACCCCACC
>PISX010005589.1:0-105985 GCA_004024625.1 Mellivora capensis | reverse complement strand
TTTATTGAAGGCCAATATTGAAGTCAGAGCCTGCCCTGGGACGCAATTATAACAGTCTTGAGCAAGTGATTGCAAAGAAGTAGGAAATGTTTTCCCCTGGCTAAAAACGAGGAGTGTATTTTGTCTCACATTGGCAAACTGGGGAAGCTTGCTAGGAATCTGGAAATTGGGGATGAAAAGTGACATTTAGAGACCTGGCGAAATAATTTTAGAAAATCAAGTGAAAGGTCTCCAAACCTGCTCCCAGATGGAGGGGAGTTTAAATCCGCCGCTAGGAGAAAACCCAGATGGTGCCAAATGCCACGGGATGCAGGTACTACTCACCTGGGCCAGGAGAAGGAGGCTTATGTGTGATCGCTTCTGCATGGCCCCACGTCTCTCCTGGGCAGTGCAGCCGTGTGCTTGGGGACACCAAAGCCTATGGGAGAAGCCGTCTCACCACGAAATCAGGATGTCAGTTATGTGCCCCAGGAGTCAACATGTCTCCCTTCCCCTGGCCTCCCAGGAAACAGCAGCCTTTGAAGTGCTGCTTCAGTGGACATATTTGATGCTGTTAAGTACATAATAGCAGGCACTACTATGGACCGGGCTCGCCTGTGAGAACCACTGCTGCTGGTGGGAATGGCAGGCCCCTCGCAGCTCAATGGCCAGGAAGTGTTAGCTCAGGAAATCGGACTTTTAAGCCAGTGAACAAGACCCACTGAGGGCCGTGCTGAAAGCAGGGAATTCAAAAATGATGACCCAATTTTTGAGATTCCATAGCTTGTTTGTGCCAGAAGGAGGGAAGAAAAAAAAAAAAAGAAATGATATAAAAAAACTTGGCCCCACTCCAGCCATTCTGCAATCTCTGACACACTCGCCTACCCCCAGCCCGCCCATAGCAGTGTGTTCAATTCCCTTTTTAAAATTCAACTGCAGTTTTGTCCTTTTTTTTTTTTTTTTTTTTTGCCAGGAGTCATTGGACACGTGCTTGAAAACTCAGCTCAGAGCTGGGATGGGGTTGCTATGGAGTTTTCCACGACCTCTTTAAGCTTCCCAGGGCAGCTTCTGGATTGTCTGCTGTCCGGGGCTCCCCGGCTATTCCTGTCTTTACGTGGTTGTGTGCCTTTGTACCTATTTCGCTTGTTTTCGACTCGGTGGTAGGGGGAGACAAAAGACGAGAAGAATCACACATGTGTTTCTCATTCGAAAGCATATTTTCCAACTTCTTTAACAAAATCAGGTTGTTGTTTTTTTTCTTTTCTTTTCCCTCTCAGTCCTTCCAAACAGCTTGGTGGGAGGAGGAAGGTTGTAGTGGGATTTTAGATTGCCAGTCTTCTCCTTGATGTGAGCAAAGTGTGGCTGGCATGAATCTAGAACTTTCTAGAACTTTCTTTGACTCTGAGAGTAGCTGACATATTTGAGGAAAGGGAAGGACCGGGGACTTGACTCAAGTTTAAAAGCATCTGTTGTCATTGTGGGAATTGGCCGACAACACTCATGGGCCTCTTCGAAGGGGGCCATCGCTGGGGCCACGAGAGCAATGAGGGTTTACGTTTTGGAGTCAGATGGTTTGGATTCAAATCCAGACACCGACATTTGCTAGCTTCGTGCCTGAGAATGAGTCAAGTGGCCTCTCCGAGCTTTGGTTTCCTTACGTGGAAAATGAAGGTGATAATTACAATTGCTTCCACAGGCTGCCGTTGGAGTTAATGAGATAATAATGAGCAGAAAGTTTGTACACAGTGCCTGGCATACATTAAGGGCTCAATGATTGCTAGCTGCTGCTGTGATTCACATTGTTGGAGGTCTTCACTTGGGCTTGGCTTTGCTGTCTGCCTGGCACCAGGTGGTGCTCCTTCTGCATTCCCATACCTCCCAGCAGGCTTCCCACGAGGGACATCTGGCCAGGGGGACTCCAGTGTTGGGGCTCTGCGGTGCAGCCTCAGAGCCCAAGGGTGACAGTCCTTTCATTCAGAGAAGACCTGTATTTCAGAAGCACTGCAAGGGTGTAGCCAAAAGTACCTGGCGGTGCACTGGTTCGGAAGTCATCCCCAGAACACAGGATGCTTGGAGGCTGAGTTGCTCTGGGGACATGGTTGAGCCCAGGTAAAGCTCAGGACTGGTTCCCTGCACTGCCCTTGCATCATCTCTCCTCCCACTGTCTTGGACACTGCTGGAATGGCACCAGGTTTCTTAATTCGATCTGCTTATATCCAGTCTTAAAGAATGAGTTTTTGGAGATAAGAACCCTCCAAACCATCTTCTCCAGAAAGAGCTCACAGAGAACAGCATCTCTGTTTGTCCTTCTTCCTTTCTCCTTCTCCCGTGGTCCAGATTTGCTGCCTCTCTCTCTAAAGCAAGATGGTACTTGTTTACATGGCAGTGGACCCTTTCCTGGATTGGCTGGTCACTTACCTGGTGACCTGATGGTCATTTTACTTAGCAAGGGAGGGAGGGAAAGAATATCCACTTCTAGGTCTATAGTGCCATGGGGCAGAGAGGGAAACCATAGACTTGTGCCAATCACCAACTTGAGGGAGCTTTGAGAAAGTTCTGCAGCAGCATGTGCAAACAATCTAAGAGACAAGAGGGTCTCTCTTGGTCACTTTAGCTCAGTCTTTGACTTGACTCTGTTTACCCCGCTTATCTGTGACATTAGTATCCAGGGTCCAAATAACATACCAATAGCTTCAGCAGTGTGAAAGCAATGATCACAATGGCTCCTTCCCTGAGCACCTACCCCACACCAGGCCTGGGCTGCCCCTGACACATGTTAACCTCTTGCCGTACTTTCCAGCAACTCCGTGGGACAGGTATAAACAGGACCTGCTGCATAACTTGCAGGGCCCAGTGCAAACTAAAAATCTGGGGTCCCTTGTTCAGAACGTTTTAAGAATTTCAAGGCAGTGACAGCAGAGCCTTCCACCAAGTATAAGGTTCTGTGAAATTACACAGGCTACATGCCCGTGACCCTGGCCCTGGGTGTAAATATACCCATTTTTTTTTTTTAAAGATTGTATTTATTCATTTGACAGACAGAGATCACAAGTAGGCAGAGAGGCAGACAGAGAGAGAGAGGAGGAAGCAGGCTTCCTGCTGAGCAGAGAGCCTGATGTGGGGCTCGATCCCAGGACTCTGGGGTCATGACCTGGGCCGAAGGCAGAGGCTTTAACCCACTGAGCCACCCAGGCGCCCCTAAATATACCCATTTTATAGATGGTAGTGATGAGGCTTGGAAAGGTTAAGAACTTGCCCTAAGTCTCTGTGTAAGAGAGCTGTACTCTGAGCACAGAGAGAATGTACAGCTCTGCCCTTCACCTGGTTCAGTGCGCGATAGCACTGTGCTGTGCTTGGAGCTTCTTCCAGTTCTGTTTGAGAAGGGAAAAGTGGCTGAGGAAGATGTTGGTTCAGCAGTGTCTTATCTGGGCGAGCAGAACTTGCGGGAGGGGAGGCCAACCACGTGATAACATCGTCCAGATTTCCTCCAGCTGAAGCTGATACCTCTTTGAACCAAGCCAAGTTCCCAGGCTCCCTGTGATTTCTCATGAGATTCCGTGTGCCCCGTCAGCTTTCTGGGTTTCAAACCAAGAGCTCCAAGTGCTTCTTCATTCTTACAACGAAAGTAAGTGGACTCCCTGGGTGGTGACTCATTTAGGGTTTTTCAGTTTAGCTATTTTTCTTCTTCACATGCATTCACATCCCGGAAGAGCCTTGTTTTCATATTTCTCAAAATCCACACTCCTTGGGCTCTCTCTGCTGTCATTGGCAGTGACATCACCCCTCTAATGATTACTAAGAGAACATCTAGTTTCAAAATATTTTTCTTAGAGTTCTTGTAAGAGCAATTTCTTAGAATTCATTTATCTCCCCCTTGCTTGTCCCCAGTGATTCAAATTCAATGTCAAATATCCAGGAAAAGTGAAAATCTATGTATATATGTTTTAATATATATAAAGTGAAAAGTGTGTGTGTGTAGCCAGTCAAGGAGAGTATCCACAGACCCTCCTGAGAGGGTCTCCTCGATACACTGGGCTTAAGCTCTGGGCACTCCGGGTTGGGCACCAGAATCGTACTGTGTTGCTTTGCCCAGACTTCCCGTCTCTCCCAGCTTCCTTTTCTTCCTCACCCAAATATGGACCTCAGGATTTTTGGGAGAATTCGCTAAAACAGAGTATATGGAACTGCTCTGCAAATGGCAAAGTTAGTGCAGATAGAAGGTGAGATTAGCTCTTGGATAAGAGCTCCAAATGTCTGAGATCTTTTTTTTTTTTCTTTTCATTTTCTTCTTCTCTTTATTTTAATCCATAAAGTCCCTCCAGAGTGGTTCCTTTGCAACAGTTACCTTCACAGCACAGCCTTCGGGGTGGGCCCGGGGGCCTGGGCTCAACCAGCATCCCTGGAGGGCTTTTAAAACATGCTTGTGCTCAGGCGGCAACCCCAGGAGATTCATGGGAAATCCGGCTGGGGTTTTTATGCTTTGTTAAAAGCATCCACGTGCTTCTCATGCACAGTCAAGGTCAAGGAACATTAAGTCAAGAGCACCAGGGTACCGGTCTCGATGTGGTCCACTTTGGAGCTGTCTGACATTGGGCCACGTTAACTCACTAAATTGCAGTTTTCTCAGCAGCAAAACAGACCTGAAAGAATTATTCACATACCTGCTAGCGGGGGTTCAATGGAACGCGTGCTTATACCGAACGTCCTGGCGGGTTCTGCCAAAAGGTCTTTCCTTGTTCTTTGTGGGTCTGATTAAGCTTGAGGAAGCAAAGACCAATTGGGCACACCTGGCCTTTGGCTTGCGGCGAAGCGGTCTGCCTGCTAATAATCTGTTTTTGCTTGGGGAGCTACTGATAGTTCCTCTCTGTCTGGACTGTGTGTTTTTTGCTTTTTTCGGTTTTGTTTATTTTATGGGCTTGGTGCCACATGCCTGAGCTCCCACCCCTTCACAACCGTGTTTTCCCCATGGGGCCTGGTGAATGTCTTCCGCACCTCACCCCACGCATTCATTAACATAGCTGACTTGTGTAGAATTCCCTGCAGTGGCTCCTTCTGCCTTTGGAATTGCCTTTCTAGAAAGGTGACACATCAGGCAGAATTCGGGGCTTGGACCATTTCTTCTCCTATCTCTGCGTGATGGAACTATACAAGGCTCTATTTAGGTTCCATGGCCAGTGAGAGGAGCTCTCCCTGTCCTTGGTCATCACATCACATTTCCTGGCCTTGGAGTCTCGAGAGTGTCAAAGGAGACGTCGGTTACATTTGAGGGCTGCTCTCTAATGCCGACTGGCCCCCACAGTGTCTAATACTCAACACTCATGTCATGAGTGTAATGGCTTCTCGGCTTCCTGTTGACCCAGCCGTTTCCACAGAAGTATGCTTTGTCAGAAGTGGCACTGAAAGGAACAAGAAGACAGATCGGCTTCAACAAGTGTGTTTCTGAGCCAAACTTTCTGGAATGTGGAGACATGAAGATTCCAGGGCACTGCACTTTAAAATCCTAAAGCTGCTGCTTGAGCATCCCCCATGACAACAGTAAGCATCGCGGCCCTCCTCTTCATCATGGCCCTCCTCTTCATCGTAATAGCAGCACGCCTCATTTATTAAATACCAAGTACCAAGGCCTGACATCATTCCAGGTAGTTTACGTGTATAACCTTCACGCATCCCCATAACAATTCCGAGACATAACTACCAGCATTATTTCTATTTGACAAAGGAGGACCTGGACATGGAAGTTCTGAGCATCTGAGGGCCTTGGCTGAGTTCACCCACAGTAGTGAGTGGGGGAGATGGAATTTGCACTGAATGTCTCTCAGATTCTGGATTGCAGACCATATTGATCCAATCCTTACTCATCTTCTCCCCTAGTCAGAGTAGATTGAAGAATTTCTTTTAGAGATATTTGTTCACATTTATGCTCATTTGGCTTTAGGAGATAGAGAAAGTTTCTCAATCAAACTTTGAGTCCAATATACCAGTTAGTTTTTCTAAAAATAATAGGAAATTCCAGAATAACAAGGGGCTAAAGAACATAGGAGTTTTTTTTTTCTCTTTTATGTGAAGGAAGTCTAACAATACCAATTTGTTGTCATCATGGACTCACAACTACATCTTTTTTTTTCCTCTACCTTCTTCTGTTGGCATTTAAACTCAAGGTTACTTCATGGTCCAAGATAGTTGCTTAGTTCCAGCCATCATATCTGCTGTATAGGCTGGCAGAAGGAGGGGGATCTAGGGAGGTCCAAAAAAGTCCAATTAAAATTTCTTGATTGAAATTTATTTTAATAAGTAATTTTATTGATTTATTAAAGTAAATTAAGGTTTATTTATTCAAGTGTTTAGTCCCATACAATATTTCTGCTTGATCACACAGCCTCTCCTAGCTACAAAGGAGCCTGGGAAATGTGCATATCAAAAAGTCAGGGTTCTGGGGCGCCTGGGTGGCTCATTGGGTTAAAGCCTCTGCCTTCGGCTCAGGTCATGATCCCAGGGTCCTGGAATCGAGCCCCGCATCGGGCTCTCTGCTCAGTGGGGAGCCTGGTTCCTCCTCTCTCTGTCTCTGCCTACTTGTCTGTCAAATAAAATCTTAAAAAAAAAAAAAAAGTCAGGGTTCTGCTTGGCAGAAGAGGAAAATGGACTTTGGGAGACTATTATAATCTCTGCCACATCCAGCATGCCTGCTGGCTTCAGAACACACGTGTCCTCTAAATATTGAATCTGATTTCCTGTGATATCCACTTGGAAAGACTTCTAGAGATGGGGCTGTGTTCACCACACCCAGTTCCCCCCACACCCCACCTACCCATTGCAGTCCTGAACACAAATGGTCATAGGCACCAACTAACCTATATGTTCACGATGCTGGACCCCAACCAGCACAAGCAGGAACACTCAATAACACCCGTGGGGGTGACCAATAGCAATAATGGTGCCAGCAACACCAGCATCCCTAGGTACTGACACGCTGAGCCTCAGTTACATGCCTTGCACCATGTTGAGCCCTGCACAGGCATCGTGGTGGTGCAGTGCTGTGAAATGTAGACATGAACTTGGCAGAGCCCACGGAAGCTTCCCCAGCATCCAGGTATCTTGCCTTAAATGGGTTTCACATGAACTCATTCCCCAAGCAGAATTCCACTGTTTCCTTCTATTTCTTACTCAAACAAAGAGGCAAAAGAAATTTAATCTTTTCTACGTGGCATTAATCAAGATTCCATTTTCCCCTTCAGTTGAGCTCATTTTTGCGGAAGGGGCAGGTGAATGGACAAATAGACTGCTGGCTAGGTGCTCTTACCCCCATGCGTGCATATTATCCTTAGCCTTGGCATCCAAGCAGCCGGTCCACTCAGGGCTGTAATAACCTTGGAGCAGTGATTTCACCTTCTGAGCCTGTTTCTTTTCCTATAACATGTAACTGTGCCCCAGGCACAAGAGGTAATGCCTGCATGCTGGCAGAAAGTAATTGGTTATTATTGTTACTGCTTTTATTACCAGGGTGAGATGCTGACATGACCACTCTCTGAAACTTTGCTTTGTTTTATATTATCAGCACCTGCTGATGAAAAGCATTTGGTGCTTCAAGAATACGGTGAGGGAGGCTTTTTCCCATGGCTTGCTCCTTAGGGTTCTGCACTAGACCCCCGGTAGCCCCAGGACCTTGTGTGTGGCCACATGGCGCTTCTTCTCTGCTAAGAATGGATGCTCATTCACTAGATTTGTGCCAGGGATTCCCAGGCAGGGGCTTAAAGGCAGCAGGGCCAGGGTCATATAAATTCAGCACCTCTGCTATATTCCTTGTGCTGGGCTCACCCTAAAGAGCAGTACCGCGAAACGGTTTCTGTGAGAAGTTGCTCTAGGATGACATGGCCACCAGTGTGAAAAGGAGAAAGGGGATAGCACCTTTTGGATTTTCTGTTAACACTCAGATCAACAGACTGAGCTCTCCCCTCTCTTGGTTTTCTGAGATGTAAGAACGAGTAAGGCTTCCCATCGTGACAGTGGCTTTGTTAAGAATTTTCTGTGTTCCTGGGCCCTGTCCTATCACTTGCAAGTTGAAAGCTGCCCCAGAGGGTACATTTTATAGCTCGTATTTTTACATGCTACCCTAGTGAGTCACTTTACTTCTCATACTTGCAGATTCAAAAACGCTTAAATATGTCCCATGGTGAGTTTCTGCGTCAGATGTCTCCCTGTCCCGTTTTTAGGACTGTATTTGCAAACATTAAGCGGTTTCAAGATTGGTTTTTGGGCAAATTGCTTAGCCAGCCCTCATCCAGTGAGTCATTGTAGGGAAAGGACCTGGTCTCGTGGGCACACAGTAGGTGTTTAATAAATGCTGGTCCCCGCCGTTACTCACAAGTCAGAACGAGCTGAGCTCATGCCTTTGAAATTGAACCTTCTAATTCTTAGAAGAAATATTTTTCTTGGTCATGATTTTTGTCTCATTGGAAAAGCGCAGAATCAGTAAAATCGCTTTCCACAAGCCCCAGTGTCCTGGGCCTGTCGTCCACGGGGCACACAGGGCTGTCTAGGTTTTCTTTTCAGCACTTTTGAGTTTCTCCTCACTGTATCTGCCTTGTCAGTTTCAAAGAGAGCCTCTGGGGAGCGCAGAGATGTTAATGATAAGGTCTCAGGGGCAGCCTGCGGCTGGAGTGGCCTGGTGGGGATGTCAGAGGGATTAAGCCATGTTATCTGTAATAAGGATAAACTCCCACTGCTGAAGGCAGCCGTGCTGCACCAGTCTTGGGCCGGGCATGTGGCTCGGGGCTTATTTTAGAGCCGATTGAAAGCAGGCAATTATCATGTTCTTTAACTATAATCAGCCAAACAGGATACAGGTAGCCACAAAATGGAGTTATTTAAAACAGTAACAAAATCACTTCAAAAAGGGTAATAATCTGGAAGTCTCTCTTTCTGCAACATCTAGTTAAAGCTGTCTAAGCGTGGAGAAGACAGGGAAGGCTTGTTCTCTAACCTCCTTGATGGCTCAGGAAAGCTTCCTTGGGAAAGGAAAGGCAGGATCCCTGGCCTGGAGGCTGCCCCACACCCGTTGAGTTTGGCCTCACCGTATACACTCCAGCCTTAGAAGATGGTCTCAGGAGAATCCTGAGCTTTCCGGGGAGGGTGGCTGTCGAGGGGCTCTCGCTGGCCCAGCCAGCTGGTCCCTCCTGGCCCACTGACCACAGACTTGAAAGCGGATTCAGGACTTGCGCTATGAGACCTTATCTTAGGCAGCATTTTCTGTGACATTCCCCTGAGACTGGGATGGGGGCACGGGGCGGGATTCTAAGCATTTCCCAGAATCGGTCAGAGCCTGCTCGTGAGCAGAAGGCAGAGTGAGGGGGATTCCTGGAATTCTGGCTCTGCCGTTTGTTAGGAGTGTAAATTGGACGCACTGCAGAGGCTGGCTAAGACTCAGTTTGGCCCTCTGTGAAATGGGGATGATTAGAATCTATCTTGTAGGGATTTGCTTCCGGGAGTCCCTGGCTCATGGTTGCTAAAGAGCTCTCAGAAGACATGAGCTCTTGTTATCACGGTCCTCAGCTCTGAAGCCCATGGACAGAAGTTCCCACATCACGTCTCCGTAACCCCAGTGCGACTCCTGAAGGTGTCTTGTACCACAGTAACAGATGTGAATTTTACGCTGCATCCATTGTGCCAATGAGCTAAGAAAATTGGGAGGCCTGTCCATCCTCCAGCCAGCTGGGTAAAGCTGAGTCAGTTCCCATTGCATTAAACATGACCCCCATTAATTAATAATGACAATGAAAACCAGACTAATAAATTCTAACAGCCAGGGCAGCCCTGCCTTCTGTTGAAAGCTTCCTCTGGACCAGATCCTGTGCTAAATGCGATACGTATGTAACCTCCGGTAATCCCACAACCATCCCATAACATAGCCATTTTCCTCACCATATTACAGAGGAAATTGGGGTGCCAAAGAGTAAAACAAAACAAAACCACTGTAATAAGTGGACAAGTTAGGATGGAGCTTCTAACTGGCTCCTAACTGGCCTCGAAGCTGCTGCTGTAGAGGCCATACGACCAGTCACTTGAGGCCTTGGGAATGGGGTAGCTTGGAGATTCTAAACTCCAACAAAGAACAAAACGAGGCTTTCTGTTGTAAGAATCCTAACAAAGCCAGCATGCTACACAGTGTATTTCAGTATATTTCCACGTCTGATTATTTAAATCTTAGGACATCTTTGTGAGTCATTTTACAAGGGAGAAAATGAAATTTCAGAAGAGGGTTAGCATCTTGCTCAAGATTATACCCTGGAGGGGCACCTGGGTGGCTCAGTCAGTTAAGCGTCCTATTTCAACTCAGGTCATGGCATGATCTCAGGGACCTGGGATCGAGCCCTGTGACGGGCATTGGACTCCTTCTTCCTCTGCCCCTGCCCTCCCCCTGCTTGTGTGTGCTCTCTCTCTCAAATAAATAAATAAATGAATAAAATCTTAAAAAAAAAGAATGCACCCTAGATAATGGCACCTGGATAATAACCATCCAAACCAAGGCCATATCCACGTCTGCACTACTCTAAGCACAGGCACATTCCACCCAACCCATATGCCGCCTCTCACCATGCTCTGGCCCACGTTCCAGCTGTGGAGACAGAGTTGAGCAGTATGAAAAGGATGAGCCAATCACAATTCTTGCCAAGTCCTAGAAAGCCCTTCTAGGGGCACATACAGAAATCCCCTGGATGAGGTGGAGACTGGTGTGGTGGGGCAGTCCAGGACCGAATAGAGTTGTCCTGTGTGGTCTGCAGTTGGTTCCATGGCTGGGGTAGCAGCAGGACTATGCCAACAATGAACGTTTCAGTGGAAATTTGTTTGGGGACTTCCCTGAGCCAGATGCTTGGCTGGTTCATGGGCTTCATTTCTGTCTCAATAAACTCAGATTCTCCTGGCATCTGCCAGGAAGAAAAAAGCCAGAGGACAGTGAAGGAGACCAGAAGAAATGTTCTGATGAGGGAGAGGCTTTGGGGATTTGCTGGGAGATCGTGTGACCATTGGGACCCTCCTGGGCTCTGCTGCCGAAATCACCTATATGGTTCTGGTTAGGAGCTGGTTTCCATCTTGACCTGGTCAAGCATGGTTAGTTTTCTACTTGGTGCCCATAGATGGTTCTTTGTTCAATCCATTTGTGTGATGCCTCTAGCTTATTGTCCAGAGGAGGAGGTCTTCATCCCTTATTTGAATTTGACCTCTTCTGTCTAGTTGTGATATCTTCCTGTCAAGACTCAGGCAATCAGGCAATCATTCATGCATTCAACGTTTGGAAGCCAAATGCTTTTTTCATGCTGAGTGTTGGGCTAATGCTTGGGGTCCAACACCAGTCCTGCTGCATGGAACTTTTATTCTAGTGTCTATTATCAGCCCCACATGAAGTATGCTCCAGGCTAAGCACTGTATTATTCTAGAAAGGAATTCCTTCAGAGAGAATTCCTTGCAGTCATTTAGGAATTCATGTATCTCAGTATTAACACGTCATCTGGTAGTTACGTAATTCAGACCAGACTTCAAGTGCCTCTTCTTTGGGGTGCCAGAGTAATGTGAACGGGAGCTGGTGGGAGGATAGAAGGCGTGCTGCCTCTGGGATAAGGTCTTTGCTCCTTCTAGAACCTTTAACTGGCTACCATTCTCTGTAAAATTGTTGATGAGTATTAAAATATCTGCAACAATTATAAAGTGAAATATCTTGGCCATTGAGTAAAGGTTGTGATTGGAAATGAGAGCTATACTTTCATCCCCAGTGGAGAAAAAAAAAATCCATTTTCTTGTTTCATAAGTGGCACTGTTTTCAAAAGCAAAAATATAGTCACCGTGATGGTGGTGGTAGTTTGGTAGTTGGGAGTGGGGATTATAACTAATAAGCCAACTGATTTCCAAAAATTGTCAAAGTGCCAGGCCGATCATGGTGTCGAGTTGTTTCCTTGTGCTTGAGAGAAACAGTGGATCCTGCCAATTCTGAACTCAAAATGGCCCTTCCCAGCTCTCCTCCACCCTGGAGACATGGCCCAAGCAAACTCCCTCCCGGGCCCAGAATCCAGTTCAGAACAGCAATGTCCCTCTGGAGTATCCTCATCAATGCACATCCACCTTGTTTAAACCAAAATGATTGTTTCATCAAGCTGGTGGGCTTCCATCCCTCTCTCCTTCCCTAATCCCAATACCTTTACTCCCTTGGCTCTGCAGGTTCCAAGTGTGACCTGGCCGTGCGTCCAGCCCCAGACTTTGCATGTTCCTCATTTGTCATCTTTATTAGGCCTGCGTTTGTTTGTATGTGTCACTGCTGCACTTGGTGGTGGTGCGGTGACCGTTCACCATGCTCGCTCACCCATAGCTTCCCATTTAGTGATCCTCCTCTCTATTCTTTCCTATAGAATTACCCTTTATGACTATCAAGCCATGTGCAGGGCCAACAAGGACAGCAGTGACGGCGCCAGCAGGCTACTGGATGTAAGTACAGTGCAGTCACCCAAAAAGACAGGGACACATTTCTGTCTGCCTCTGAGTGTGAGCATGTTTTTACCTTTGAAGTAATCAAGTGTATCTTTTTCAAAACCAAGAATTTTTAACCAATATTTAACCCACTGTTTAAACCATTAATGTTTTAAAGTGTCTCCCAATTTTACTGGTTAAGAAAAACCACTTCCATTCAAACCCAAATCCATTGGTTATATGAATGATAAGCGGGTCTTACTTATATCTTTGTTGGACAGATGTGCCCCCTTCTAATGGACAGAAAAGGGGACACGTTTTGGCGATTCTCTGATTCTCATATAAAAGAGAATTTGGGTTGGCTCATCCGAAGTCTTCCCTTTGGTTTATAAGAAACCAATTAGTCTGAGAACAAATTCACATTTGGATCCTAGATTCTCTACCCTAATCAGGGTTCTACTGAGCTTCGGTGGGTCATTTTCGCTGGAGCTGGTTCCATCAGTGATGTCACAATGATGTCATATCAACATAGATATCATATCATTAGAAACAGGCTTTCAGACGGCCGGAAATTAACTGTTAATAATTTACTGCCAGTTAAAAAAAAAAAAAATTTACAATGTATAAGCAATGTAAGTGTGACCATCCGTCACCTGAAAACCCAGGAAAAACAGTTACAGTATACTTCGATGTAACCCTGCATGTGTGTATAATAAATATAATCTTTGCATGTTATCATTTTGCAAATTCCAAAAATTAACCTGAAATCTGGTTTGAAACACAAAATTTATGAGCTATTTTGGCTTTTAGAATATAAACACACACCTTCTCATTTGCAGATGTAAGATCTTGAGAGCAGATTATTTAAAAGCCAAATATTTAACGTGGTTCTCCTCCACTGAGGGAGCAAGAAATGATTTGGAGCTGGAAAATCTCTGAAAGGGAGCTAGGAAGTGAAAGTTGAATGTTTTTGAAAAATACCGCTTTTTAGTGAGAATCAACATGCCTTCCCAAATCCAACTTCCCTAGACTTAGCATGAATATTTCTAGACTTAAAATGTTCCCAAGATATGTTTTCATCATCAGGCTTAAAAGCTCAATGGCTTTACCCTTCTGAATGATAATGTGAATTTAAATTTTTAATCCTGTATTTACATAATCCCTTTGTATACCCATACATTGAGTCAGTGTCTGGCACAGAATGCTTGAGTGCCCTTCCCCCCACCCCCACCTACCCTCCTGGCCCCAAGGGAGCTGCCCTGGTGCCTGCCCCTCCCCACCTCCAGAGCTGCCCTAATCTCTCTATTCATTCCCTCCTCCCAGGGACCCACACTACCCAGGACTCCCGAAATGTCACTACCCATCCCGGCAGGTACAAAGGCACAGAACAGTCCCAGGGTCTGACCACCAGGGTCTTTTTGAAAGAAAGATGATTCTTTTCCAAGCAATGAGAAATAGAATGGCAGAACCACAGGACGGCAGGTCCATTGGGTTTTAGGAAATAGTTAATAATTCACATCCTTATCTGAATCTAATCCCGAGGGCCCTGTGATTCAGGCAATGATGTTGACACACTCAATTAAATCAGAGCCAGAGAACCAGTCTGAAATCTGTGTGGGCGGAGAATAACCCCAGTAGACTGTTGTTTTGTTCATTGAGTTACTGACTTGAAAAGGGAAATGTCGAGAATGGTTAGAGGTATATAAATTAGTTTTTATTTTATTTAAAACCAGATCATCCCCCCATTCCTAGTTCTCATCTTTATCATCAAAATGCTCAGAAGGTAGGATTAAATACCCATAACTTTGGAGACTAGGATTTGGCATTTCAGTTCTCTGATAACCTAAAGGCAACCACAAGAGGTTCTGAGATTTTTCTGGACCTGCCATCCGGGGGAGGGCTTTGCCAAAGTCAGCGCCTCTCTCAAGTGCACCCTCTACTAGACTATCTGGCATATGTAGATTCAAAGAACCAATGGAGGGGGAGATCTGCTATATTCCCAGAATTCAGGAAATTGAATTATCCACATAGAAAATATCATAGAATAAACAATCCAACTGCTTTTTTAAATTAAAATATTCTAAAATAAAGATTAGGCTGTCAATGCCTTCTTTTATAGAGTTGAAGGGGATTTTCTGCAAGGATAAAATCACATGTTTTTATGGTTGTCTTTCTCCCCCCCCCCCCCCCCCCAACTCCAAATATGTCTGCGGGAGAAAAGGCAGCTTAAATCCTACATAACTCATGGGCAACATTAAAATCAAGTATATGCAACTTGTGCTTATTTCAGTGAATGACATGCAGTGATGGAGCACAGGGAATCACCTTTCTGAGAGGCAGATCGGTGAATTACCATTTGAAATTAGTTATATGATTTTAGCCCCTCAGCATTAGGCTGCAAAATATTAGCCCCTGGAGGGTAAAGGTTTAAACATCGTTTGCTGAACTTCCTTTTTCCTCTCAGAGATAACCCCTGTATTAGATCATGTTTATTTTACTTGTAAATCACATCTCACTACAGGGGAGTTCAAAGTTTTAAAGTGTTAGTTTTAGGATACAGTATCCAACCACGTTCTTCTTTTAGCTAGAGCTTCAATGTTTTTTAACGTGATATCAATCTCTCTTGAAGAATAACATTGTCTTTATGTAAAGCCTTAAGTTAAACTACAAATTTCATGTGTGATGCATTGTTTTCAATGAACTGAATTCTTCTCTTCAGCCTTATAATGCCTTCCTCGCTGCAGTAAAATGGATAATGACAGAACTTGTCTTGTAAGTACAATTTGCCACATTTTTAAATAGTATTGCTTTTCTTTTGTATTATAAAGTGAATTGGAAGACCGTGTTTCATGTTTTGAACAACAATTAGATTCAGACTGCTCTGAGATAACCTCACGGAACATCTCGAAATATCGAAAGCTGAGACCAGAAAATTATCTTTCAGTTATTCATGGCCACTGCTTATGCCCTATGTCATTGCTTAGCAGACTAACAGCATGCAATATACAAACCAAATTTATTTATTGTGGTTAGTGTTAAATTTAACATAGATGTCTGGCTGTTTCTAATGCAGCCTGGGTGGGCTGTGGTCAGAAGAACAAATTGCCAGGGCTGCCCAGTGTGTTCCTTCGGATGTGTTGGCATGTGCAAGGGATGGGGGGAGGAGAGGCCTTGTGCATGAGACGGGGGCTTGTGTATTTCGTGGGTCAGGGGCTGGGGGCTTTTCTCAGGTGTGAATTAACTGTTTACCCTGTCAAGCTATGGTCCTATTTGGAGGGTGCTGGATGCATGTGTGTGACTTAGGTCAGATTGAAATGGGACAAAGGTGAAAGGCTTGACTCCCAGAAAAGATACTGGACACATGACAGAAACACTGTATTCCGCGAAAGGGAGGAACTCCATAGACGAACATGAAAACCAAATTGTTTAACCTGTGCCAAATTCTCAGGTTCTGATTTTGCCCACTGCGGCTCTAATTCTGAGGGCTGGAGGCAGGTTTCTTCCCCTTTGACGAAGAGCCATTGTCTTCTTAATTGCTTTCATGTAACCTATATTAATTTCACAACATCATAAATTGAAATTCATTTCTCTTATATACATAAGAGGCAGAAAATACAGTAACAGACAATGGTGAGATTTTGATTGACAGTGAGCTGCTTGAGGTAGTAGCCTAAAAGAGAAATGATGGGATTTTGATCTATCACTATTCATTTGAAGGATGATTTATATTACTTTTGCATTTTTTACCAACAATTGAGAAATCCTGGGTTTTTTTTTTTAATTGCATTGTGGCATAAGTTCATCAAGAGAAATTTGTTCCATCTGTGCCTACACACACACACACACACACACACACACAGGGCTGAACAAGTTTGCGTTGCAGTATAAATCTGAGAAGCATCCTTTATTACTGGAGATCATAGTCCAGGTAAAGAATATGCTATTTGTATCTCAGCATCAAGGCAGAAGAAACACTTTGGAAATTGGCTTTTTACTATAGACTCAGACTATAGCTGGAAAACCATTTTTGCCGACAAACAGGGTATTTCTCAACAGAGTCCTTGAGTGTGGAGAAACCCAGTTTCAGGGTTTGGCTGGCATCGATGAGCAGATAACCTTTCACGAGTAAGATAAAGCCCAGCGAAAATTCAGTGGTCCCAGAACCAACCATACTGGGTACCTTCTGATCATGGTGTTATTGTTTCAAAAGCAGTGAGCAATACTGAAAATAATAGAATGTCGCTGTTCCGCCCAGGGGGCCAGATGACCAAATAACCCTGGGCTTTTGCATCCCCTGTTTAGGTTCCTGGTGGAATTTAACCTCTGCAGTTGGTGGCACTCAGATATGACAGCCAAAGGTAAGCAGCCACCAATTCCTATTTCTCAGCTCAGAGTGATAAAGCTAGAGTTCCCTGGCTCCTTTTCATCCAGGATGAGCTCACATACAACTATGCAGGGCAAAGTGATGATTTTTCTGCTCTGTCAGTGAAAGGCATCCTCTGCGCTGATTCGGCAGCACCGTCTAGGCTCACAAAAATTCCACCTTTCATTCTGCCCACGTGGAATGTACGCTTTGACCTGTTTCCTCAACTGAGACTTTGAGGTCATAACATTGCATAGGTGAATTCTTCAAAAAGCTCGTGGGCAGTGCTTAAAATAGAAGGTAGACACATTGCCCTTTTCAGGCTGAGTGAATGGATAGCCAGTCTGGTTTTTTGTTTGTTTCATCATTTTGCATAATTATCCTCATAAAATATAAATCTAATCATATTACTCTCCCTGCTCAAACGCCTTCAGTGATTTGAGCAGTAATTAGTAGAAACTCTTAGAGGTAGGCGTTGCAGAGGTGGATCAGTAGGGATTTCAGTGCTGGCTCCCAGGTTTGCCTTTGGCAAGTTAGCTTATCTCTTCAAGACTCAGTTTCCCCTAGTAAGCAAAAGGGGAGACACAGCACATAATATTTACCTCCTATCATATATGTGTTTAATGATAAATCATACTCTATGCTGAGCATGGTGACTGGAACATAATTAGCCCTCAAAAAATGACAGCTGTAATTAACTTAGGATACCAGCACTGACAGCATTGACCGACTAGTCAAGTCCCCATGCTCTACAAAGCCGGGGCTCTTTAATGAGGGCCGTCTCACAGCCGTCTGCCCCACCTGCTCCGTCCCACGCTGTTTCTCAGATAATGCTCTGCTCTTTCTTTTCTGTGTGCGTTCAAGCATGTTCATTTTCTTACCTGGGAAGACAGGAACCGGCAGTAGACCAGACGGCTACCATTTTTATTATTATTATTTTTTTAATTATCTTTTTCAAAGAGGTAGATGAATATTGTCTCAGCCTTCCCCAGATGCTGGATATATTTCAATCTGACATTTCTTCTCCCATCCCTTAAGATCCCGGTCGGGGAGGATTCCCTCAATTCTTCCAGGAAGAGTTAGCAGCATTTCCTTCTTGCTTCCGTCCCAGTCAGCTCACCTATTTATGTCTCCAGCTCTTCTGTGCCACTGTTGTCTCGCTTGGTTGGCTTCACACGAGAATTTCTTGATGGCGGGAGCTATGCCTTATAGCCACTGTTATCCCTTAGCACCTAATGTTGCTCAGCACATGGCAGGTGCAGGTACACAGTGTTTGCTTACTGAATACCCTAACTATTCTTACGTCGGGTATGACCATTATTGCCACTGTCATCAAGACTTTATACTTTACAAATAGGCCTCTGTTGCCTAAATTCAGGAACTTCCTCATTTCTTGTTAGAGGATGACACGGAGGTGTTCTCAAGCACACAGCTGCACTGGGTGGACTCTGATTACAATGAACCAAATCCAACGTGTTTGGGGTTGGCCCAATCCCGAAAAGCTGAGAACCCAGCGGAACAGCATCTCTGTGTCCTATTCTCTCTCATGGTGACACACACACACACACACACACACAGAGTCCTGGTGACCCTCAGTGTGTGAGCTCCATACTTGCCCCTTCCTGTTGGGTTAGGACCTGCTTTGAAGGTCCACAGCCCCACTTCCGAGAAATCTAGCCTAGGAAAATAAACTGGGGTCAGAGCCAAGGGTGCTAGGATAAGATGATTATCACTAAGGAACCGATGACTGCAAATACTGGTAACTCTTTAAATGCTGAATAATAGAGACAATTCAAAATAAATGACAGCCAATCCACAGAGACGCAGAGAAAACCTTTTAACAAGATTCTGTTTCTGAAAACAGATCTTTTCAACGGGATAAAAAATGTTCATGGAATTAAGTAATATATCAAGATAAACAATATACAGAACTGTATTTACCCTCAGAAAAGCATCCAGTGACGGCGGAGAAGGGGTTATGGATTTAATTAGGGTCAGCAATCAGTATGGCCAGTGGGGAGGTCAATAAGCAGAGAACAAAGTATGAATTAGGAAGGGAAGACTATTATGTCCCCCAAGAAAATTCTACCTATAACACAAACCTACTTTGTTTGAAAACTGCATGTGATTTGAAAGTGAGAAGGGTTCTACCAAATGAGTGCTTGCTTCCTTCTTCTGTTTGCTTTTCTTATTCCACAGGCTTCTCCACAGTTTTACTATTAGGCATGAGAACGTTTAGATGAGATTAAAAGGGAGGGACAGAAGAAGGAAGATCAATAGAGGCCAAGAGAATGAACTACAGCTTGGTCATAGGGCTGCTCTCACCGCAGCCCGAAGCCCGAAGTGTCTGGGGACAAGTCCCTTTGACTTCTAATCTGGCTTTGCGCTCTCCAGGCAGCCTCCCTCTGCTGCTTGCTAGCTGCTCCCTCCTGGGCAAGTCTGTTGATCTCTCCGGGCTCTGGTTTCCCAGCTGGTCCACAGAAGTTACCACGGACCCAACCGGTGTGAGAGATGGGTTAGGCGGTGCACACAAAGCGCATGCGCAGACAATGCCCAGAGGCAGTGCCCCCCACGCAGTGGGCGGTGCTTACCTTTGGGCCTCGGTGGCTTTTGTGGCTGAGACCCTGGCTCTGTGGAAGGAATGTATTCAGTGCGAGGGCAGCAGACTGATCCTTTTGGCATTCCTCTTCCCAACCCAACCCAACGAATGCCTGCCCACCTTTGGCTGTGGAGCGTCCATGGTAAGCGTGAGGATGGCCCATCTTCTCATGCCAACCCGCATCCCCATTTCCCCCATTTCCCCCCCTGGCCTGCTTCCCTTCCTCATAACCTGTTGCCGCAGGCACCTGCCCACGCTCCTGTTTGGGTCCTTCAGATTTGACAATCAGTTTAAAAGTTTTTGTTGGTGTGACTTTGCTGTCACTGTGATCTTTGCTCAGACCAGTGGTTTTCAACCAGGGGGATTGGAGGGGGCGGGGCGTTTTTTTTTCTCCCAGGTGTCCCTGCCATGTTTGGAGACATTCTTGGTTGTCACAGCTGGGGGTAGCTGGGAGGGGGGTTGCTACTGACAGCTAGTGGGTAGAAGCCAGGGAAGCAGCTAAACATCCTAGGACACAGAGCCCCACGACACAAAGAATGAGCCTACTCAAAATGTCAGTAGTGCCACTGTTGGGAAACCTGGTATAAGACCAAAGAGGATAGTGTAGGGGATGCAGAATAAAGAAGAAGGATACGGGGCACCTGGGTGGCTCAGTCTGTTAAGCGTGTGCTTTCAGCTCAGGTCATGACCCCGGGGTCCTAGGATGGAGTCCCACATTGAGCTTCCCACTCAGTGGGGAGTCTGCTTCTCCCTATGACCTTCCCCCCTTCTTGTGCTTTTCCTCTCACTCTTAAATAAATAAATAACCTTAAAAAAAAAAAAAGAAGGAGGAGGAGGATATGGTCTTTGCACTCATGATGCTTACAGAAGTGTATGAAGGTCCCCATTCTGAAGTTTCTCATCCCCTCCCCCCAAGCTCCCTGTACCAGGACCAACAGCAGGCAGAATTTCAGCTAAGAGCAATCATGTGATCCTTAAGCTCTCTGTGTTATGTTTTAGGAGCTTTTTAAAAAGTTCCTTAATAGATAACTCCAAGTCATGTTGCCCTTTTGCCACAATGTGAGACCTGCCCCCAGACTGGAGACAGACCTTGTCAAACGATTGTGTCGTCACCACACCATGTGCTAACATACAGTGAGTGCTTTCCCATTTCCGGAGTGCGGGCACTTGACCGTCTTCAAATCCCTTCATCATCCCTGAGAGGTAGGGACTGCTGGAATTTGTCACTAACCCTTTCTGAGCTGCATGAGTCAGACAGCTACTAGATGATGGGCTCAGATGTGAGCCAAGAGCTCAGCTAGATGGCAGTGAGCAAGACAGCCCGCCTTCTTGGACCCTGTGTGGTTCTGGCTGCTGTATGCGGATTGTCTCATTCAGGCCTGTAGGCCTCTGCTGGGCAGAGCTGCCTTTTTCCATTTCACAGATGGAGAAAAGAATAGAATGGGGGACCGTGTCCTCAGGCTGGGGCTGCTATCAGCTGGGTATCTTTGTTAAAGGAAAATGTAAATTCTCAGACCCAGAGCATAAGGAGAGAAAAGTTTCACAGCACTATTGACTTGCTAGGTTTCTTCATTCTAATTTTACCATTCCCTCTCTAGATAAAGACCCTGGGCTGAGACATACATCTTTGTTTAGCTAAAAATGGAATCCATAATTACACTGTTTATCTGCTTCATTTCCTTAATGAAGGGGACTGTGGAAGCCCATTTCTGCTTGATTATCACAAAGGTATCATTTTGGCGAAGTTGCACAAAGAATGGAGCTTGCTGGCACCGAGTATGAATGGGGGTGCATTCACAGAGACAAAAGAAGAGGAAAGCTTTTCAAATGGCAACTCTATTCATTCCCAGTTGTCTGCCCATAATTACTGTGAACCCCAGTCAGTTATTCTCATCAGGGACATTTGTTGCTAAGGGAAAATTAAAGAAATTCAATTGTGTGGCTGCTCCATTGGGTGCTTCATTGTGAGTGAGTGGTAGGTCACGGCTTCGGCCTGGGACCGCCAGCCTCATGGGGTCGGGAGGTACAGTGGTGTAACGGTGCAGAATGGCGGCTCCACGACGTGACCGCGCACAAGCGGGTCTGGGCTCCCGAGCTCACGGTAACGTGACTTGGGGCAGGCAGTGCATGGCAGTGAGGACTCCACCCAGGCAAAGGGCCTAGCGGTGTGTTTGGCGTGGGGTGAGTGCTTCGCGGGTGCAGGCTGTGAAGGTGGTGATGGTAGTTTTGGTGTTTGGGTGGATGGTGGTCATGGTGAGTCTCTCTCTGGGGGACTCCAGGCAGGCCATGTCTGCTTTCTGAACCCCATTTTCCCTAGAACAAGGAATCAGCCCAGCTGAACTTCTTGACCTCTAGTACCTCCACCTTTGTAAGATAATGTGATAGAAATGCCCAGTGGCTAAAACAGCGCTCAGGAGATCCCTGGCAGCCAGAGTGGTTCAGAATTGCATAGATAAGCAGTAACAACCAGCAAATACATGCGGTGTCCATAGCGCTCCAGACAAAGAAAGGTCTTCATCATAAACCATGTTATTTAGATTAAATGTGGCCATGGTTTTATACGATAATTCGCATGTGGCCCCAAAGCCCAGCAGACGACTTGCAGCCAGTCTATGGTCATGTTGCAAACAGAGTCGTCGAGGGTTTATCGCCACATCAGTGTGGATGCCTTGCAAAGGGAACATGAATTTCATCTCCTGGAAGGATCCGAGCCAGAGGAGCCTCACCATTGGGAGTGCTGGACTAGGTCCATAGTAATGGTGCCCAGACAATTACAATTAGAGATGGTGCAGTTATCGGGCCCATTTAAATCATGTATGCTGCCTACCTCGGCCCGCCCCAAAGACCTTTCTTCCTTCCTTTCATTGGCCGAACTTCACAGAGCAGTTAAATATATGTGTACTGGAGCCAGAAGGCCCAAGTTCAAATTTTGGCTCTGCCACATACTTACTGGATGAATTTGGGCAATTCATTCAGTTGTCTCCTCCATTCACTATTCTGCAAAAAAAAAAAAAAAAAAAAGATTCCCACCTTATAGTTTATTCTTTTTTTCATTTTGTCATGTTTTACTGTTAAATAAATTAATACATGTAAAGCAGAACAGCATCTGGCATGTAGTAATTTCTTAATAAATGTAGCTGTTACCAATATGAGCTTATTATGTGCCATCTGCATATGTGAGCCGTATCCACTTATAATCCTCATTGTTGGGTTTTGGTTTTTTTTTTTTTACTTGATCTTTATTTCATTTTAAGGGACTCACTTTTTTTGAAATTCGAATAATTTAAATATTAAAAGGAAGTTTCCCCAATGGAAAGTCGCTCTCACTTGCTACTCAAAGGAGTCAATTGCGAACACAAGAACCATGAAAATAAAAAGTGTGACCAAATTGTAGCCAGATGCTCTGAGCTTTATGGGTGGCCTCCCCAAATTTAAAAAAAAAAAAAGGCAGGGGGTTGGGGGAGAGCAAATGAAAGAATAATGAAAAAGAAAGAAAGGTGGGAAAAACTCCCTAGCATCTGACAAAGATGTCCTCCTGACAAAATCAGAGGCAGTGGAGAAGAAAGTGGAAGGGAAGGATGTTTTACCAGGTGCCCCCCCCCCCTCTGTCCTGGGGCTGTTTAGCCCTGGGCTTCCTAAAACTGACTTTACCTTCCCCCTGAAGGCAGGTGATTTTGTCATGAGGGCCTGAGATGCTTCCATTCCCTTTGTCTGTTTGATTGCCTGAGAAACGCCTTTGGGTGGGGGGGGATTATTCATCTATTCAGCAAGCTTGTGATGACACTTGCCATGAGCCAGCACCTCAGGGCACAGGGGACAGGCAGGGTCGGGGACCCAGGCTGTTGGGAGCGTGACACTCCCCCGTGCTGCCCCTGCAGTGAAGCCAGGACTCTGGGAGGTAGTCCTTGGCCTTTTCTAACCAAAAAGTGGTGCTTCAGAAAGGCCCACCGTTTCTGAGGATTCGGCGTAATGACACACAGTCACGTGGCACGAAGCATCTTGGGTTAAAGAGCCCCTTACAGTGCACCAGCCGCTTGCCAGGCATTAATTCGTCTGATTCTCATACAACCATGTGAGGTTATTCCGTCTTATTCCCATTTTACAGAGGAGAACACGGAGGCGTCAAGAGATTGAACTCACCTGCTGTCTCACAGCGGTGGCAAGATTCGTGCCCCTTAGTTTGTGCCCTTCGCTGCTATGTGATAAGTCTAGCTCCTGGCACGTGGGTGGTGACACGCTCCAGAGCTAGCGTCTCGTGAAGGATGTTTGCGTGTCTGCACCTACATGTATGTGGAAGCGAGCACACGTGGCCCTTGGTGAGGAGCTATGCCTGCCTCGGTCGGTTCATTACTCAGAACAACTCCGTGCCTTGGCGTGGGCATTGTGCCTTTCATGTCAGTGACCAGTTTCTGAAAAATCACAGGTCATACATTTAAGAAAAAAAGCTGATTGAATCCACTTCCTTCTTCTCCTTTGAGAGGAGAAAAATGACAATGCATTATGCTTTAACCCCAAACCCCCAATCAATTTCCTCAAAATAATTAACACTTAGGGAAAAGCCTATTTTCAAAAAAGTCACGTTAGAATATACATGCTTGGAACATGGCTTCCTGATCAGCCAACAAATATCTGGTGGTTACCAAGGGCTCCTTTTGCACTTAGCAATCCTGTGCTGGCCCACTTAGTGCCAGCAGCCTCCCCACGGACATTTCACAAAACATGAAATGTTTTGTCGGGCTTCTGATGAATGAATGAAATGAAATGTCGCCGGGCTTCTGACATCCAACCAACTATATTGGGAATATAACTTGAGATTTTGTCAAAACAGCATTTTGTTAAAATCCTACCAAGTTTTGGAGTTGAAAATGTAAATTATATATTCTGTATTTATAAATAGATGTTTATATTTCCATATAAAATATCAGCCAAAAACTTTGTACAAAGTTTGGGTATTGGAAACCTATGAACATTCTACTGGTAAGATCTTTTTTTTAGAGGAGTGGGAGGGGCAGAGGGAGAGGGTGAGAGAGAATCTTGAATGGGCTACCATCCAGTGTGGGGCCCAATGCAGGGCTCCATCTCAGAACACTGAGTTCATGACCTGAGTGGAAATCAAGAGTCGGATCCTTAACCGACTAAGCCACCCACGCGCCCCCTACTGGTAAGATATTAATGAGTGACCAGTCCTGTGACAAAGACCTATACTCTTGCCGTTTCCATTTTTCAGATGAGAATACTGAGGATTAGCCAGAAGCAATGGAGCAGGGGATTTATACTCCAAACTTCTCTGACTTTCAGTCTTCACCCTTAACCACTATGTTACAGTATCTACCATCATCATCATTTTAGTATTATGATGGCGTCATTAGAATGCTAGTGTTGGGACGCCTGGGTGGCTCAGTTGGTTAAGCAGCTGCCTTCAGCTCAGGTCATGATCCCAGCGTCCTGGGATCGAGTCCCACATCTTGCTCCTTGCTCAGCAGGGAGCCTGCTTCTCCCTCTGCTTCTGCCTGCCATTCTGTCTGCCTGTGCTCTCTCTCGCTTTCTCTCTCTCTCTCTCTCTGACAAATAAATAAAATCTTTAAAAAAAAAAAAGAATGCTAGTGTTGTTGTTCTTATTGTTATTGGTTACTATTGTTGCCCTTTATTATTATTATTAACTGACATTCATGCAGCACTCATGTTCCAAGTACTCTACTAAGTACTCAACATATAATGCTTCATTTACTTCTCACATCACTCTCTGCTTCTCACATCACCCATCATTAGCCCCAGTGAAAAAAACTGAAACTTCAAGAGTTTCTGGAACTTGCCCCCTGGACATAACTCGTTTACATTATTTTATCAACTGCTGAAACATTACCAAGTGCCTACTAGGTACCCATCCATGTACCAGGGTTATCTAGCTGCATTAGTGGACAAGGAACTTCATAAGAGTAAAATCAGTTATATGGCTGTGGTTCAAAGACATTACGTATTTTACTATTCCATACTTCAATTTTGTTTCTGTCATAAAACCATGCAATTGTATCATGACCTTTGTCTCACCCTAAATAATATGGTGTAACTTCTATTTTATACATTTATTCCAATACGCATATGTATTATTGCTGAGTTCAAGTAAGTCTGAAGTCAGAGACTCGTTGACTGATGTTGTCCCAGAAAGTATTCTTGTGATGCATAAATGATAGTGGATGAAGCCAACACAACGGCTTGAGGAATTATAGCTTATAGAGTTGCTTGGCAGATGAAATCACTTGACTAATTAGAAAATAATGCATTATGCTATGCCTAGAAAAATCACAGCACGGCAGGAGAAGAACTGTGTTCTGAGTTACTGTGGGCTGCCAGTCACAAGAAAGCCTGTGCCTTTATTCTTTATCTTTTTTACTTTTTTTTTTTTTCCCTATCCCTACAGCCCAGAAATTGAAACAGACCCTGGAGCCTTGTGATACTGAATATCCAGCATTTGTCTCTGAGCGCACCATCAAGGAAACCTCAGGGAACATTGCTTGTGAAGACTGCTCCAAGTAAGCCTCCCGCCTCCTTTCTGCTCAGTGTAGAACTCCTATGGGCCAATGTGTCCACATGCTCACGACCACAGTGAGAGATGGAAACATGGCAGCCCTCTTATGTGAGGAGGTGTTTCTACCGGCTTGGAAAAAACATCACTTGGCTTTGTTAGATCATTTAGAATTTGGGAAAGGTTCAGAATGCTTGAGAATGCATCCTAGAATAGACAAAGTTTTTAGTTGAGTTTATTGCGGTTGGAAAAAGTCCTAATTGGTGTTTTCCCAGTGGATGGTTGGCCATTTCAACCATCTGTTGGGAAAAATCCTTCTGTGTCTTTTCCTGGGGGCATCGAATCTTTAGGAGTCACTGGAATCTGACATCTGGGGAACAAGTCTTGGTCTCTTACTAGGCATTTCCCTGATTCCTAATGATGTTGGGCTTTTTAAAATGGTTTTATTGATCATTTGGGTTTCTTTCCCCTTCATTTATGTTGGCAGTTGCCTGTTGGGTGATGAATCCACTTTTACTGGTTTGATGTTCTAGTTTTTGGGTGCAATTTCTTTTCAGTTGTATGCTTTACATATGTGTCTTCCTAGTCCTTCGTCTGACTCCTCATCTTTTGTATTGTCTTTAGATGCATAAATTTTCCTTTGCTTTTATTTTAATGTAGTCTAATTTATTCTTCTGTTCTATGATTTGTGCATTTGTGCTTTAAGAAATTAGTTTGTGCCCTCATGTCATAATGGTATTCTCAAATCGTTTTATTCCAAATACTTCCAATGTTGACTTTCACCTTCAGGACTTGAATCTCTCTTGAATTTATTTGTGTGTGCCATAGGGTACCATCTAATTTCATCTTTTTCAGTATAGTTCCCTGTCAACCAACACCGCTTATTGAATAGTCTTTTTTTTTTTTCCCCAATTGATTTATTGTGGCACCTGTGTCATATAGGGTGAGTTTCCATCTGTATGCAGGTCTGTTTCCAGGTTTTATGGTTTGTCAGTACTGATATCAATACCATAGCTCTTTAATTATTAGAGCTTTATAATATGACTTTATATTTAGGAGAACAAATATCTTTTCCATATTCTTCTAAGTTGTCATGGCTATTTTTGTCTCTCCTCTTTGATATTAATTTTATAATCAGCTTGTTAATTTCCAAGAATTACGATATAGTTTTGATTAAAATTGCTGTAAGTTATAGATTAATTTGAAGATAATTGCTATCTTGTATAATACTGGAACTTTACGTTTATAAACTTAGTATGTCTCTTTATTTACATGTCTTTTCATAGAGTTTTATAATTTTACGTTAGATTTATACCTTGAAAGCATATAGTTTTTCCTGCTATCAGAAATGGCATACATTTAAAGCTACATTTTCTAATTGATAATTGTTAGAATATGAGAACAACTCTGTATATTGAATATCTTGTATCCAGTTGCTAACTACTCTTTTAGATTTAATAGTTTGTGTATCGCTTCTCTTGGACTTTTTTTTTAATTAACATAAAATGTATTATTTGCCCCAGGGGTACAGGTCTTTGAATTGTCAGTCTTACACAATTCACAGCACTCACCATAGCGCATACTCTCCCCAATATCCATAACCCAGCCACCCTCTCCATACCCCTTTCCCCCTGGCAACCCTCAGTTTGTTTTGTGAGATTAAGAGTCTCTTATGGTTTGTCTCCCTTCCAATCCCATCTTGTTTCATTTTTTCCTTCCCTACCCCCCAAATCTCCCACTTTGCCTCTCAAATTCCTCATATCGGGGAGATCATATGATAATTGTCTTTCTCTGATTGACTTATTTTGCTTAGCACAATACCCTCTAGTTCCATCCACATCGTTGCAAATGGAAAGGTTTCATTTCTTTTGATGGCTGCATAGTATTCCATTGTAAGTATATACCAGATCTTCTTTATCCATTCATCTGTTGATGGACATCTAGGTTCTTTCCATAGTTTGGCTATTGTGGACATTGCTGCTATAAACATTTGGGTGCACGTGCCCTTCAGATCACTACATTTTTATCTTTAGGGTAAATAGTAGTGCGCTTGTTAGGTCATAAGGTAGCTCTATTTTCAACTTTCTGAGGAACCTCCATGCTGTTTTCCAGAGTGGCTACACCAACCTGCATTCCCACCAACAGCGTAGGAGGGTTTGCCTTTCTCCGCATCCTTGCCAGCATCTGTTGTTTCCTGACTTGTTAATTTTAGCCATTCTGACTGGTGTGAGGTGGTATCTCATTGTGGTTTTGATTTGTATTTCCCTGATGTCAAGTGATGTTGAGCACTTTTTCATGTGTTCGTTGGCCATTTGGATGTCTTCTTTGCAGAAAACTCTATTCATGTCCTCTGCCTATTCCTTGATTGGATTATTTGTTCTTTGGGTGTTGAGTTTGTTAAGTTCCTTAGATACTAGCCCTTTATCTGATATGTCCTTTGCAAATATCCTCTCCCATTCTGTCAGTTGTCTTTTGGTTTTGCTGAATCTTTCCTCTGCTGTGCAAAAACTTTTGATCTTGATGAAATCCCAATAGTTCATTTTTGCCCTTGTTTCCCTTGCTTTTGGTGATGTTTTAGGAAGAAATTGCTGCGGCTGAGGTCGAAGAGGTTGCTGCCTGTGTTCTCCTCAAGGATTTTGATGGATTCCTTTCTCTCATTGTGGTCTTTCATTCATTTTGAGTCTATTTTCATGTGTGGTGTAAGGAAATGGTCCAGTTTCATTCTTCTGCATGTGGCTGTCCAATTTTCCCAACACCATTTGTTGAAGAGGCTGTCTTTTTTCCATTGGACATTCTTTCCTGCTTTAAAAGATTAGTTGACCATAGAGTTGAGGGTCTATTTCTGGGCTCTCTATTCTGTTCCATTGATCTGGGTGTCTGTTTTTGTGCCAGTACCATACTGTCTTGATAACGGCAGCTTTGTAAAAAAGCTCGAAGTCTGGAATTGTGATGCTACCAACTTTGGCTTTCTTTTTCAACATTCCTCTGGCTATTCGAGGTCTTTTCTGGTTCCATATAAATTTTAGGGTCATTTGTTCCATTTCTTGGAAAAAAATAGATGGTATTTTGATAGGGATTGCATTAGACATGTAGATTGCTTTAGGTAGCATAGACATTTTCACAATATTTGTTCTTCCAATCCAGGAGCATGGAACGTTTTTCCATTTCTTTGTGTCTTCCTCAATTTCTTTCATGAGTACTTTATAGTTTTCTATAAAACAGATTCTTTGCCTCTTTGGTTAGGTTTATTCCTAGATGTCTTATGGTTTTGGGTGCAATTGTAAATGGGATCGACTCCTTAATTTCTCTTTCTTCTGTGTTAATGTTGGTGTAGAGAAATGCAACTGATTTCTGTGCATTGATTTTATATCCTGACACTTTACTGAATTCCTGTGTGAGTTCTCACAGTTTTGGAGTGGAGTCCTTTGGGTTTTCCACATAAAGTATCATATTATCTGCAAAGAGTGATAGTTTGACTTCTTCTTTGCCAATTCAGATGCCTTTAATTTCTTTTTGTTGTCTGATTGCTGAGGCTAGGACTTCTAGTACTCTGTTGAATAGCAGTGGTGATAATGGACATCCTTGCCGTGTTTCTGACCTTAGCGGAAAAGCTTTCAGTTTTTCTCCATTGAGAATGATATTTGTGGTGGGTTTTTCACAGATGGCTTTGATGATATTGAGGTATGTGCCCTCTATCCCTACACTTTGAAGAGTTTTGATCAAGAAAGGATGCTGTACTTTGTGAAATGCTTTTTTTAGCATCTATTGAGAGTATCATATGGTTCTTGTCCTTCCTTTTATTAATGTATTGTATCACATTGATTGATTTGCAGATGTTGAACCAACCTTGCAGCCCTGGAATAAATCCCACTTGGTTGTGGTGAATAATCTTTTAATGTACTGTTGGATCTTGTTGGCTAGTATTTTGGTGAGAATTTTCACATCTGTGTTCATCAAGGATATTGGTCTGTAATTCTCTTTTTTAATGGGGTCTTTGTCTGGTTTTGGGATCAAGGTAATGCTGGCCTCATAAAACGAGTTTGGAAGTTTTCCTTCCATTTCTATTTTTTTGAAACAGTTTCGGGAGACTAGGTATTAATTCTTCTTTAAGTGTTTGGTAGAATGCCCCTGGGAAGCCGTCTGGCCCTGGGCTCTTGTTTGTTGGGAGATTTTTGATGACTGCTTCAATCTTCTTACTGGATATGGGTCTGTTCAGATTTCCTGTTTCTTCCTGGTTCAGTTTTGGTAGCTTATACGTCTCTAGGAATACATCCATTTCTCCCAGATAGTCAAATTTCCTGGTGTATATTTGCTCATAATATGTTTTTATAATTGTTTGTATTTCTTTGGTGTTGGTTGTGATCTCTCCTCTTTCATTCATGATTTTATTTATTTGGGTTCTTTCTCTAGAAAGGACCTGGCTGGAGTTTATCAATCTTATTAATTCTTTCAAAGAACCAGCTCCTAGTTTCATTGATTTGTTTTACTGTTCTTTTGGTTTCTATTTCATTGATTTCTGCTCTGATCTTTATGATTTCTCTTCTGCTGGGTTTAAGCTTTCTTTGCTGTTCTTTCTCCAGCTCCTTTTGGTGTAGGGTTAGTTTGTGTACTTGAGACCTTAATTGTTTCTTGAGAAAGGCTTGTATCGCTATATACTTTCCTCTCAGGCCTGACTGCCTTTGTGATGTCCCACAGATTTTGGACAGTTGTGTTTTCATTATCATTTGTTTCCATGAATTTTTTCAATTCTTTAATTTCCTGGTTGACCCATTCATTCTTTAGTAGGATGCTCTTTAGCCTGCACATATTTGGATTCTTTCCAACTTTCCTCTTGTGATTGAGTTCTAGCTTCAGAGCATTATGGTCTGAAAATATGCAGGGAATGATCCTAATCTTTTGGATGGGGTGTGGACCTATTTTTATTGATTTTGAGGGGGGTTCTCTGTGCCTTCTGGATTTTGATGCTTGGTACTGGTTGAGACTGTGCCTCCTGGATTTTGATGCTTTGGTACTGGTTGAGACTTGCTTTGTGACCCAGGATATGATCTATTCTGGAGAATGTTCCATGTGCACTAGAGAAGAATGTGTATTCTGTTGCTTTGGGATGGAATGTTCTGAATATATCTGTGATGTCCATCTAGTCCAGTGTGTCATTTAAAGCCTTTATTTCCTTGTTGATCTTTGCTTGGATGATCTGTCCATTTCAGTGAGGGGGGTGTTAAAGTCCCTGACTACTATTGTATTATTGTTGATGTGTTTCTTTGATTTTGTTATTAATTGGTTTATATAGTTGGCTGCTCCCACGTTAGGGGCATAGATATTTAAAATTGTTAGATCTTCTTGTTGGACAGATCCTTTGAGTATGATATAGTGTCCTTTTTCATCTCTTATTATAGCCTTTGGCTTAAAATCTAATTTATCTGATATCTGGATTGCCACCCCAGCTTTCTTTTTATGTCCATTAGCATGGTAAATTGTTTTCCATCCCCTCACTTTAAATATGGAGGTGTATTTGGGTCTAAAATGAGTTTCTTGTAGACAGCATATTAATGGATCTTGTTTTTTTTATCCACTCTGATACCCTGTGTCTTTTTTTTTTTTTTAAAGATTTTATTTATTTATTTGAGAGAGAGGCAGTGAGAGAGCATGAGCGAGGAGAAGATCAGATACCCTGTGTCTTTTGATTGGGGCATTTAGCCCATTTACATTCAGGGTAACTATTGAAAGATATGAATTTAGTGCCATTGCATTGCCTGTAAGGTGACTGTTACTGTATATTGTCTCTGTTCCTTTCTGCTCTACTACTTTTAGGCTGTCTCTTTGCTTAGAGGACCCCTCTCAATATTTCCTGTAGGGCTGGTTTGGTGTTTACAAATTCTTTTAGTTTTTGTTTGTCCTGGAAGCTTTTTATCTCCCCTTCTATTTTCAGTGATAGCCTAGCTGGATATAGTATTCTTGGCTGCATGTTTTTCTCATTTAGTGTTCTGAATATATCATGCCAGTTCTTTCTGGCCTGCCAGGTTTCTGTGGATAAGTCTGTTGCCAGTCTAATATTTCGACCATTGTATGTTGCAGACTTCTTGTCTCGAGCTGCTTTCAGGATTTTCTCTTTGCCACTAAGACTTGTAAGTATTACTATTAGATGATGGGGTGTGGACCTATTTTTATTGATTTTGAAGGGGGTTCTCTGTGCCTCCTGTATTTTGATGCTTATTCCC
Organism: Mellivora capensis; assembly: GCA_004024625.1. Lineage (NCBI taxonomy): Eukaryota > Metazoa > Chordata > Mammalia > Carnivora > Mustelidae > Mellivora > Mellivora capensis. The sequence continues at coordinate 73,853 of PISX010005589.1, read as the reverse complement.
CTTGCCATCTTAGGGAAATTCTGTACAATAATTAACTCCATTATACCTTCTGCCCTCCCCCATCTCTTTCTTCTTCTTCTGGAATCCCAATTATTCTAATATTGTTTCATCTTATGGTATCACTTATCTCTCGAATTCTCCCCTCGTGGTCCAGGAGTTGTTTGTCTGTCTTTTGCTCAGCTTCTTTATTCTCCATCATTTGGTCTTCTATATCACTAATCCTCTCTCCTGCCTTATTTATCCTAGCAGTAAGAGCCTCCGTTTTTCATTTTACATCATTAATAGCTTTTTTGATTTCAGCTTGGTTAGATTTTAATTCTTTTATTTCTCCAGAAAGAGCTTTTATTTCTCCAGACAGGGTTTCTCTAATATCTTCCATGCCTTTTTCGAGCCCAGCTAGCACCTTGAAAATCGTCATTCTGAACTCTAGATCTGACATATTACCAACGTGCATATTGACTAGGTCCCTAGCCTTCGGTACTGCCTCTTGTTCTTTTTTTTGGTGGTGAGTTTTTCCACCTTGTCATTTCATCCAGATAAGAATATATGAATGAGAGAATAAAATACTAAAAGCGTGGCAACGAACCCAGAAAAAATACACTAACCAAATCAGAAGAGACCCCAAATTGGGGGGAGAAGAAAGGGTTAAAAAATTTTAAAAAATTAAAATATATATGTATATTAGATTGGTGAATAGAACAGAACCACCCACTTGATTTTGGGTGTATTTTGGTCTCTTAGAAGAAACAACCTCCCAAAATTTTAAAGAAAGAAGAACTTAATATATATACAAAAATAAGGGTAAACATGATAAAGGTATAGAATATGAATGAATATAGAATGAATGTAAAGATGAAAATTTAAAAAAAAATTCTAAAAAAGGAATTGATAAGATATGTCGGTTAGAAAAAGAAAGAAAAAGAAAGTGGAGAGAATTTGCTTAGCTAGAGGTAGAACAAAGCCCTGTGCTAGATAGGGCTATTAGATCTATTAGAAGAAATTGTATCCCAAAAATTTTTAGAAGAAAAACCCTATATGTATACACAAAGTAAAGTTAGATACAATGAATGATAAAATATGACTATAACAACGAAGTTTTAAAAAGATTTTTTTTTAGAAAGGTATTGTTAAGATACACTAGTTAAAAAATCTTAAAAGAGGAAAGAGTTAAAAAATCTTAAAAGTTAAAATATCTTAAAAGAGGAAAGAGGAAAAGTTAAAAAAAATTAGAATAAGAAAAAAATAAAATTAAAAAAATTAATTAACTTTGCAACACTAAGGAATCATGGGGAGAAAGCCATGTATTCCATGCTTTGCTTTCCCCTCCTCTAAAATTCTGCTGTTCTCCTTGATCAGTGAGCTTGGTCTTGGCTGGATGTTCTTGCTGATCTTCTGGGGGAGGGGCCTCTTGCCATGATTCTCAACTGTCTTTGCCAGAGGCAGAATTGTACCGCCCTTGCCAGGGGCCCGGCTTAGTAATCTGTTCCAGTTCGCTCTTGGGAGTTTTTGTTCCCTGAGTGCTTTCCGTAGAGCTCTGGAGGACGGGAATGAAAATGGCGGCTTCCCAGTCTCCGGCTGGAGGAGCAGAGAGCTTTGGGCCCCACTCCTCAGTGTGCCCTCGGAGAAAAGCAGTCAATCCCTCCTGTGTCCCTGGTCTCCAGCCATGCTCTAAGCTCACCTGGCCTGTGACTGAGCATTTCTGTCTCTGGTGCACAGCCCCGTTTGGAGTCTCCAAACCCAGCAGATTCCTGTACTGTGCTCCCACACCACTCTTCCCGGAGGAGGAAGGAGGGGATCTCCTCAGATCTGCCACTTTTGGGGTCCCTGCTCAAAGAGCAGTGATTCGACTGTGCCTCGGGTCACAGTTTAAGGTAATCCCAAGATGAGAGCCCCTCCTCAGCTCTGTCTCTGTAGCCGGCTTCCCCACTCTGATACACTCAGCTACACTCAGCCATCCCTGATCCTTCTGTAACCCTGTGGGACCTGAGTCCACACTGTCCCCTCAAGGGCTACACCCCCACTTAGCCTCTGGAGTGATGTTCCTCAGTGGAGAGGACTTCTGAAGTTCGGATTTTGTGCTCCGTTGCTCTGCTGCTGGCTGGGAGCTGGCCCCTCCCCCACAGTCTATCTTCCTGTTGCTTCGGATTCTCTTCTCTTTCATGTCCTACCTTTCAGAAAGTGGTCGATTTTCTGTTCCTAGAACTGCTACTTTTCTTGTCTTCAATCTCCTGTTGGGTTTGTAGGTGTTCAGAATGGTTTGGTAACTATCTAGCTGAACTGCAATCTGATGTCATCTCAGTCTGCTACTCCTCCGCTATCTTGACTCTCCTCCTCTCTCAGACCTTTTTCACATACGGTAGCACCATTTGTGAAAATTTTCCTTTATATCCTCTGTACTTATTTTGTTCATAAAAGTAACCTGAATTGTTGACTAGAAGCAGTGAGAGTAGACAACTGTATCTTGTTCCTAATTTAAAGGAATTTCTTTTAATATTTCCATGTTAACTATGATGTTTGCTACAGGATTTTTTTATTGAAGTATAATTCACATATAATATCATATTAGTTTCTGTTATACAGCACAGTGATTCGACATGTGTAGATATTATGAAATGGTCACCACAATAAATCTAACTCCCATCTGTCACCTTATGAAGTTAATACAATGTCAGTGACTCTAGGATTTATTAAATCCCCATGATTTATTTATTTTATTGCTGAAAGTTTATACTTCTTGATCCCCTGCACCCATTTCATCCACCCATCCCCTCCCCTTTGGCAACCACCATTTTTTTTTTCCTCTCCATCTATAAATATGAGTTTTGTTGATTTATTTTTTAGTTTCTCCATGTAAGTAAAGTCATGTGGTATGCTATTGGGTTTTCTATTGTATTATATTATATTGTACTGTATTTCATTGTATTATGTTACATTAGTCACCATACAGTGCATCATTAATTTTTGATGTAGTGTTCCATGATTCATTGTTTGCATGTAACACCCAGTGCTCCATGTAATCCATGCCCTCCTTAATACCCATCGGGCTAACCCATCCCCCACCTCCATCCCCTCTGAAACCCTTAGTTTGTTTCCTTGGGTCCATAGTCTCTTGTGGTTCATGTCACCTTCTGATTCACCTTCTTCATTTTTCCCTTCCTTCTCCTAATGTCCTTCTCCTAATGCTATTCCTTATGTTCCGTATACAAATGAAACCGTGTGATAACTGTCTTTCTCTGCTTGACTTATTTCACTCAACATAATCCCCTCCAGTTTCAACCACGTCAGTGAAAATGGTGGGTAGTCATCCTTTCTGATGGCTAAGTAATATTCCATTGTATATACGGAGCACATCTTCTTTATCCATTTGTCTGTTGAAGGGCCTCTCGTCTCTTCCACAGGTCAGCTATTGTGGACATTCCTGTTATGAACATTGGGGTGCATGTGGCCCTTCTTTTCACTATATCTTTGGGGTAAATACCCAGTAGCACAGTTGCTGGGTCACAGAGTAGCTCTATTTTTCACTTTCTGAGGAATCTCCATACTATTTCCCTAAGTGGCTGCACCAACTTGCATTCTTACTACCAGTGTAAGAGGGTTCCCCTTTCTCCACATCCTCTCCGGCACTTGCTATTTCTGCCTTGTTAATTTTTACCATTCTTACTGGTGTAAGGTGGTATCTCAATGTGGTTTTGATTTTAATTTCTCTGATGGCTAATGTAGTTGAACATTTTTTCATGTGTCTGTTAGTCATTCATAAGTCTTCTTTGGAGAAGTGTCTGTTCATGTTTTCTGCTTGTTTTTTGACTTATCTGTTTTTTGGGTGTTGAGTTTGAGAACTTCTTTATAGATCTTGGATACCAGCCCTTTATCTGTACTGTCATTTGCAAATATCTTCTCCCATTCTGTGGGTTGCCTCTTAGTTTTGTTAACTGTTTCCTTTGCTGTGCAGAAGCTTTTTATCTTGATGAAGTCCCAAAGTTCATTTTTGCTTTTGTTTCCTTTGTCTTTGGAGACGAGTCTTGAAAGAAGTTGCTGTGGCCAATATTGAAGAGGTTACTGCCTATGTTCTCCTCTAGGATTTTGATGGATTCTTGTCTCATGTTGAAATCTTTCATCCATTTAGAGTTTATCTTTGTGTATGGTGTAAGAGAATGGTCGAGTTTCATTCTTCTGTTTCCTAAATTATAGTAAAATATTAATAATATTAAATTTACCTTTGTTACTATTTTTAAGGACATTTTGACAGTGATTTTAAGTTTACTTGTTTGTTTGTTTATATACTCTCTACACCGAGAGTGGGGCTGGAACTCACCACCCCAAGATGAGGAGTTACTTGCTTTCCTAACTGAGCCTGCCAGACCGCCCCCATTGTGACTATTTTTAAGTGTACAGTTCAAGAGCATTAAGTAAATTAGCAATGTTGTGTAACCGTAACTATTATCCATTTCCCGAGTTGCCTTAGATTTTTGGTAGTTAACTATTTATTAGGCTAAAGAAAACCTCTCCAGGGGTATTTGTTGCTCTTGTTTGAAATTTGAATGGATGTTGAATTTTATCAAAACATTTTTGTACATTAATTATGAAAATAATTTTAATTTGTTATTATGTTGAGTTACATTGGTAAATTTTTTTAAAAAATTTAAATCGTGAAATATATATACTATATCTTTAATGGTAGATGGATTCTCTAATGTGAAAACATGCTTTTTTTTCCCAGGATGGTCTTTCATTGCCATGATTACAAAAGACAAAAACCAAAACCATCTTGCTAGGTCCATTTGCTCGTGTTATGTTGAAGTTGCTATCTGTTCTCAAAAAGAAGAGTGGGTTAGGGGCACCTTTGGTGCTCAATTGGCTAAGCATGATTCTTTTTTTTTTAAATATTTTATTTATTTGACAGAGAGAAATGACAAGCAGGCAGAGAGGCAGGCAGAGAGAGGCGAGGAAGCAGGCTCCCGGCGGAGTAGAGAGCCCGATGCGGGGCTCGATCCCAGGACCCTGAGATCATGACCTGAGCCAAAGGCAGAGGCTTTAACCCACTGAGCCACCCAGGTGCCCCTAAGCATGATTCTTGATCTCAGCTCAGCTCATAATCTCAGGGTCCTGGGATCAAACCCTGCATCTGGCTCTGCACTCAGCGGGGAGTCTGCCAAAGGTACTGTCTCCCTCTCCTTCTGCCCTCTCCCCTCCATAAATAAATAAATGGATGTTTAAAAAAAGGAAGAGTGGGTTATGCATTTCCTTTCATGTACTGTCATTTGGCTTTGTTATTAAGGTCATTTTATTGTCATTAAATTTCTTGGGTCTTAAACATTTTGTATGAGATTAAATTATCTGCTTCTTTTAGGTTTGGTAAAATTTACCCATAAAACTATAAACAAGTGATACGTTATTTATTTATTTATTTATTTATTTATTTATTCCTGTGTTGAGTAAATTTTCAACTACTAAATTAGTTTCTTCAGTGGTTAGATATCTTTGGTATTTCTATTTCTTTTTGAAATGATTTTGGTAATTATATTTCTTAGAAAATTGCCTATTTCATCCCACTTTTCATGTTTATTGCATGCATTTGTTAATAGTGTTCTCTTTTGATTAAAAATGCTGCCATATTTGTGATTTTCTCTCCCTTCCCTTCTCCTTCCATTTCCCCCCATACCTCCTCTTCTCACCCTCTCTTCCCTCTCCCACCCTCCCTCTCCTTCCCTCTCTCCCTTTCTCTTCCTGTCCCTCTTTCTCACTCTCTCCCTCTTTCTTTCCCTTATTCCCACTCCTTCTTGCTCTCTCTCTCCCTTCCTTTCTCTACCTCCCCCTCTCCTTCCCTCTCCCATCTCCCTCCGCCACCCTCTCCCTTTCCCACCCTCTCCCTCTTTCTCTCACTCTCCCTCCTTCTTTCTCCTTCTTTCTTTCCCTACCTCTTTTTTCCTCCCCCTCCCTCTTGCTCCCTACTTCTCCTTCCCTCTCCCTGTTCCCTCTTCCTCCCTCTCTCTCTCTCCTTCCCTAACTCCCTCCTTCCATTGTTTCCTCCTTTCTTCCCTCCCTCTCAGTACTAACAGAGATGTTGTTTTCTTTTCCTTTTCAAAGAACCATCATTTAGTTTGTTAGATTTTCTCTGTTGTTTCTTTGACGTTCTATTTCATTTATTTTGCCTCTTATCTGTATTATTACCTTTCTTCTATGTTTTCAGGCTTTACTCTCTATTATTTTCTAACATTTCATGTTCGATGCTTAGCTTTTGTAACTTCATATATAATAATTATATTATATATATATGTATAATTTTTCTTTGCATTTCAGTTTATAGAGTTTTCATTATTGTTCAGCTGTGATAATTTTCTAATTTTCACCATATTTTTAACTGGTAAATTTTTAAATACTGTTTTAAGATTTCCTAAAATATGTGGGTTTTGAGACTATTTTTTTTTCCTTATTGATGCTGGTTAAATGACATTGTGGTCTGCATACCACATGGTCTGTGCAGAGACTTGTTCTGTATTCTGGTACCTGCCCACATGTTTTTGAAAGCAGGTTTCATTCTCTAATAGCTGAGTACAGGGATTTTAATCTGTATCCATTGGATCAAGTGTGTCCATTGTGTTCCAAACTTTTGTCGCTATTCTGTTTTAGATACCAGGCTCTTACGAGACTTATAGATCTTTCCACTCCTTCATGTCATTCATTTTACTTTGCTTTTTATATTTGGAAGCTATGTTACCATAGATATCCCTGTTCAAGATTGGTATAGCATCCTGATAAATCACTCCTCTAATCAACTGGATAGCCCTCTCTGGGAAAGCGCTTTATGCTTTAATGTCTATTTTGTTTGCTAACAGCACAGATGTAGCATTTCTTTGGTGACATATCCTAGGCCTGTTTTCCCGCTTCCCTCCATTTTCAACTTTCTTTTTTATCTTATAAATAAAGGATTTTATATTATAAATAGAATGCAGCTGGCTTTGGCATTTTTATTATCTCCATTATTGGAGATTTAATCCTTTATAATTTACTGTGCTTAGAATTATTTCTACCATCATTTTATGGGCTGTCTATCCCTGTACTCTTTCTTTCTTCCCTCCTTCCTTCCCTCCCTACCTCGCTTCCTTCCTTTCTTTTCCTCCAATTGGGCCTATTGAGTTTTCTCTATTCCTGTTTTCTCCCTTCCTAGTATGTAAGGTATGCATTCTTTTCTTGAAATATTTACCCTTAACCTTGTACATGTTTCAGGATCTCTTCCCTCCAGAACAAACTCTTAGAACCTCTGACCTGGGTTACCTCCCATCTCTTTCATGTGATATTTCCTGACATTTTAGCTCTGCTGTGTTTTTAACCCACCAAATATGTTATTATTGCTGTTGCTGCCTATAGTAAATGAGGTGTTTACCAGTTTGTTTACACACTGTTTTTTTTAAACCATTGCTTCTTGTTTTACCATATTTTAGAAGTTTGTTTTGTTTTGTTTTGTTTTTTTCAGGAATGATCTAGGAGTGGTAAATGATCTCATTCTTTGTCTGAAATATTTTATTTACTATTTACTCTGCAGTGATCATTTAACTCCACACTATCTAAATTGAAGTATTGTGAAGATACTGTTCCATATCTCCAAATTTTAGCTTTGCACCTCTGTAGGTGGGTCTGGCTCCCCCCGCCCCCGCCCCGTCTCAAAGGGCCTTTAAAGGGCTTTTCTTTGATATTCTGGTTTCACTGACAGGTGTCTAGATATAAGTTTACTTCTCTGTGTTTATATGTTTTCTTCTGGGTAATTTCCCTAAACTCAAGTTCATTAATTTCCTTCTGGTTGTGTCTAGTCTGATGCTTGGAGCCCACTGAATTTTTAATGTAGTTGTCTTTCTATTTATTTTTAGGTGTATTATTGTCTTTTTTTAAAAATCTGTGCATTCTTGGGTACTTTAAAGTTGCCAAGAAAGTAGATTTTAAAATATCTGTGTCTCCTTTGTATAGATTCTTTTTTTTTTAAAGATTTTATTTATTTATTTGACAGAGAGAGAGATCGCAAGTAGGCAGAGAGGCAGGCAGAGGGGGAGGGGGAAGCAGACTCCCTGCTGAGCAGAGAGCCCGATGCGGGGCTCGATCCCAGGACCCTGAGATCATGACCTGAGCCAAAGGCAGAGGCTTTAAACAACTGAGTCACCCAGGTGCCCTCCTTTGTATAGATTCTTATTCTTAAATTTTCTATACTTAATTATAAAGCCTTTTAAGGCTGTTTCAGTGGTTTGAATTTGGGGGGGGGGGGATGGGTACCAATTTCCTCATCTCTTTTGCCTGGTTTCTTTCCTGGGAGATAATTGGCTCATGCATTCTGTCATTTTTTGCCATGAACTGATTTTTACTGTTAATTATTATTTCTGTGGGAACAGAACAGAGCTTGAGTTTTTCTTCACAGTAGATTTACAGCTGGGTTTCAATCCTGTATCCTGTTCGTATTGACTGCCTGGGAATTCTTGTTATGTAAGTCTTTATATTTAGGAGTTTCTGCATCATATAAATTACAGTAAATATTTTTCCTAAGTGGCATGTAGTTTCGGCTTAAAGTCTGATTTCTCATGCTAATATTGTTTTGCCTGTTCAGACCCCAGACAGCACCAGATTATCTGCTTCTTACACTTAGCTATAAATGTACACGTTGGCTTTTCGTGTCTTGCCCTGTGAGTTCTTCTGTTTTCAAACATGCTTGTACTGTTCTCCTGTTTCATCCAGCGTGTCTAAGTGTTTAGAGCAGAATGGCTTCCATATTGGCTTAATCCGCCATGCTGTGTTTGTACTTCAGACTGAGGACTTTCTAGACTCACCACAAGAAAGCACCGGAGTGTAGTGGCTTAGCTCAGGAGCCGTGGCATCAGGGAGTTCAGAGTGTGTGAGCCCCCACTCCAGTAACTGCTAGCTGTGTGAGCTTGAGCAAAAACCTAACCTCTCTGAAACTCAGATCTTCCCAGGTAATTTGGGGGAATAATGATACTGAGTACATCATAGGCTGGTTGTACGAATTAAGTGAGAAAATTTATGTTGTGGATTTAGCATGATGCCTGGAACAGAGTTAAGTTCCCAATAAATGGCTCCATTTCATACTAGCATAATGCCCTACCAACTTTGTATGTAAAGATGATAGCCCCCATTAACTGTTCTGTTAAAATGTGCATTTTCCTTTTGATAGTTTCACATCCCTTTGCTACTGTAGAATTCCTGTAGGAAAAGGCATAACATCTATGTATTTTTGATGGCCGAAGTTCATGTAACAGAAGGATCATCAGCAGTTCACGGCTCTGTGGCTCCATGAAGCAGACTCCATTGATTTTATAATGACTGCGAACCTTTTTGAGCAGAGGGATAGTATATCCTCAGTATCATAACTACAGATTTCCTAAGGTAGTCACCATCTCTTACTGCATAATAGGTACTCAGATTTAGTGGAGTAAATTAGGTTTCTTATTTCATTCTGAATGAGAAAACAAACAGAACCAAGACAGATGATTGCTAAGGCCAGCAATATTTTTCCTTGTTGACTTGCAATCAGAAGCCAAAAATATGAATGCAGTTTGATTAAAATAAGTAAACTATGATTTCAAACTAAAGAGAGACTACTTTTCATTCCATGAAGGGTAACTACATTCCTGTTATGGCCCAGGAATTTCAGGTGCAATGGGAAATCCAAGGCTGGATGAGACATGAAGTTGACACTCAAGGTCCTTGCGTCCCCTGTGACGAGTCTGCTTTGGGCCTTGACTTCCACACTGGGTTCCAGACTCACAGGAGGCTGGGAAGTTCAGTGGGCCTTATCCCACTTGCCAGCAACACTGAAAAGACAGTGCAGGCTTTGGAGGATTTTTGTTTCAAAGCTTCAAGACCACTACCTGGTAACTCAGTCTTTGCAACAGAAGCAAAATAATAAAGGCCCAAGGGTGTGAGTAAGGAAAGGAATGGAGACTTGTGCTTTTCCTTTCTTTTTCAGTAAAGTTTTTTTTTTAACAATTTTATTTATTTATTGGACAGACAGAGATCACAAGTAGGCAGAGAGGCAGGCAGAGAGAGAGGAAGGGAAGCAGGCTCCCCACTGAGCAGAGAGCCTGATGTGGGGCTCGATCCCAGGACCCTGAGATCATGACCTGAGCCGAAGGCAGAGGCTTAACCCACTGAGCCACCCAGACGCCCCTTTCAGTAAAGTTTTTTATGGATGTGTAGCACATACAAGAAAATGTAAGAACCATGTGTGTGCAGCATGATTAATTTTCACGAAGTGGGCATGTCTGTATACGCAGGACTCAGGTTGAGAAGTGAATGAATGACTATTGCTACCCCCTCGGAAGACCTGTGAGGAGCAGCGCCCCCACTTACTATAGGACAACCCTCTCGAGTTCTAACATCAGTGATTGGTTTTACTTGTTTCTAATGTCTAACTTGTGAGATGGAAATTAGTTCATAAGATATGAGGCTGATGTGTTAATGACCTTGAGGGAAGTTTCTAAGGAATCAGATTAGAGAACAACAACAACAAAAAGGCCTTAGAGAAAAAACATTAAAGACAGCTCAGGGTTTTGGTGTACATTTCTTGATTGTCTGTCCTATCAAGTTGTCTAGACACTGGGCCACACTGTTGGGGACCAGAAGGCACACATGATTCCTATCTTTATGGAGCTTGTAGAGAGATACCTGAATGTTGTCAACACTCCATGTGTAGGGTCAGGATTATAGAGTAAATGCCACACAGAAGCACAGAAGGGAGGTTTGAGGTATCCAAGAAAGGCTTCCTGGAAGAAGTGACATTTAATGTCAGACCAGCAGGATATGAAGGACTTAACAGGTAAGAGTATCCAGGCAGAGGGAAGAGCCCCATGTAGGCAAAAGGAATTGTGGTTTGTTCAACAGATTTTTAAAAAAATATTTTATTTATTTGACAGAGATCACAAGTAGGCAGAGAGGCAGGCAGAGAGAGAGGGAAGAAGCAGCCTCCTTGCCGAGCAGAGAGCCCGATGCGGGGCTCGATAGATCATGACCTGAGCCGAAGGCAGAGGCTTTAACCCACTGAGCCACCCAGGCGCCCCCGTTCAACAGATTTTTTGAAGTTCTGGGAAGCTGGAACACAGAGCTGGGGGTGAGGAGGGATGGGAGAACAGGCAACAAATGAGTAAGGCTGAATAACGCTTCCCCTTCGCTTCTCCTATCAGAGAGAACTAGTCCTACTACCTACCCCAGCAGGATGGCACAATAGAAAACTTGTAAAGAAGGGAGAAAAAATGATCAGATTCCAGATGATGGGAGAAATGAACACAGCAATCAGAGTGATGGTAATGGTCTCTTGAAACAGAAAGTCAGGTGCACCTGGGTTGCTCAGTGGGTTAAGCCTCTGCCTTCCACTCAGGTCATGATCCCAGGGTTGTGGGATTGAGCCCCGAATCCGGCTCTGTGCTCAGCAGGGAGCCTGCTTCCCCCCGCCTCTCTGCCTACTTGTGATCTCTGTCAAATAAATAAAATCTAAAAAAAAAAAAAAAAAAGAAACAGAAAGTCATGATTCAGACAGATAGATCACTAGCTGCCCCACTATTCCCCCACACCATAGCACACACGTACACACACACATACACACACACACACACACACACAGAGGTACACACACTCTCTGGTCCTAATAGAGCAAAAAAACCCATTTGTTTCTCCTCTGCCACCTCCTCCTCTTTTTAAGGGCTAGATATTGACAGATCAGTTAGGGTAACTAGTTGAATGAGAAATCAATTCATGACTTTTTTTTTTTTTCTAATCTGAAAATCCTTGTGAGGCTTTGTTATAAAATCATCGTATAATGCTCGTATTATAACAAAATAGGCTCGTGACTATAGTCTCAGATCCTGTGAAGGCCTGAACCTTTTGGTATCTCTTTCAAATCCCTTTCTCTCTTTTCTTGCGCCATTTTATGAAATGAAGTTTATTAGAAGATACATCTGGGTATTTTTCAAAGTATTTATTATGATAACAATTTGAATTTCATACGATCTTTGGATTCTTGGAACAAAATATGTTAAAGAAAGAAATAATGCTGTCTGACTTTTGTCTTCATTCCCTTGTTGACGACTGGTAGATTTTGCAGTACAATTTGGTGGCAACCAGGAAGCCGAACTCACACGTCTGCTTTATATCTAATTTGTGTAGAAATTTGTCAACCTATGCCTGGAAAGAGTGAGATTTTGCAGGACTGGTTCTCTAAGACAATTACTAATTTTCAACTCGCTTTGTAGGTAACTTCAGGTCAGGGGCAGTGACATTCAAAAATAACACAATCCTACAGCATTTGGCCAGGAGCGAGTTGGAAACTGAGTTTGGTGGAAATTATAGCATTTCAGAAATTACGCACTAAGATCTTTTTCAAAGAAAAACATCTCGCCTCCCGCAATGGAACATACAAAGCTGTGTCCGTTACAAACCATTCTGAAGGCAGCGATTACTTTCCTCCACAAGCAACTGCAAACCATAGAGCAACTGTGCGCTTCCCACGGGAACATGCTTCATGCTGTAGTTTGCTGGGGACTGTCATTAACGATCTGCCCTTCTCTTAGACAAAAGCGGATGTCCTCGGTGCCTAACCATTTTGCTAGAACTCAGGAAACCAAGTCAGGTCGTTTTGGCCACATAGTAAAGTCTTTTTGGTCTCCAGTGATCTTTGAAGACTGGCTGCTCCTCACTTCCTTTTTATGTCCTGTTTCCAGCATCGCTTGATGGTTTTATATGGAAAAGACATCAAGAGGTGACTCAGTTGCTCTAAGTAGAAGCCTTCAAATTGGCAATTCTAAAAGTGGGCATTTATATATCATAGACAGATATAGCTGAAGGACAGTATGCAGTGTTTAAAAAAGGATTTTCAAAAATATAGGGTTTATTAAGAATGCAGGAGCCTAAAAGAAAATAAGAATTTACATAAGAATGTCATTAGGGTTGGTGGTTTGGCTGCTTTAACCAATAATTTTCGTCATTCAATATCCCACTGATTATTAAATTAATCTGTTATTCAAACAGCAATCGAAAAAAAACTCAGCCCATATTTTCTGGGCATTTGTGACTGTCAACAAGTTTAACAAAATTGGATATCTAAAAAGAATGCAGTGTTTTACGATTTTCCAATATGTTTTTTTTCCTTCCTGATACCCTCTCAACCTTTGCTAAGACAGGGATCCACTCGGAATGAAAACCAATCCCTATGTTAACTACTTTGAGCCCATTAAGAAAAATAATTAATCAAGAATAAAGGGAAACATGTGTACCATGGTCAATGCCAGAGCTTTAAAAATCTTGTCACATTTCAATGCTGGCAAGATATTCATTTGTAAGGCAAATTAGATTTTTTTTGTTGGTTGTGTGTGTGTGTGTGTATGCCTGCAGATATCATTTTTGGGGGGGTAGTGTCACTCATCACTTTTCATAAAAATTATGTTGCCATCAGTTTCACTTTGGGATCAGAACACAAGCTTTGCTCATCTTCTTGGAAGCCCCCAAAAGCTGTGGCTACACTTTGCTTCTCTCATCACTTCTCCCCATGCGCCTTTCATTTGTCCGCTAAGCTGAAAGAAAGTAATTGGTCTCGAAGCTGTGTTGACATGTTTCGTGGGCTACGGTTCAGAGAACCATAGTTCAGGGATTCCATTTTCCTACAAACTACTCCAATTTCCTGTTGAGGTCTCACACTGGGTGGGCATTTTACCACAAGTCTTTAGACTGTTCCCAGCGAATGCCCTGCAGGTGTTCTTACCAGTGGGCCTTCTGGAAACGACCTGTAAAATGGATCCATGGCACACTAGGGACATGGCGTCTTCCTGAGTCAAGGCTGAGAGGCTGGGCTCGGGGCGCTGGACTACAGTCTGCTCTACTACCCTTAATCATGTAAAGAATCTGACCCGTTTATTTAAACGTCAGGGTTCTGCTCCGCTTATCTGCCCAAAAGGCATAATACCTGCCTTATAGGCTCTATACGTGGGTTTAAAAAAAAAAGTATAACATGCATACTTAGCACAGTACCCAGCACAGAGTAAATGCTGCATAAATGGGAGATATTTTTGTAGAGCACAATCCACAAACCCATCTGTGTTGACAGAGATGTAGGAAAACCACAGAACTCCAGTCAGCCTCCTCTTCCAGATTTCTTCTTAGACTGGAAGGTAAAACTACTAGTTTCAATCGTGAAAAGTAGTTGGTGAGGTTTTTGCTCCAACAAGACTGTCCTAGATAAAGTAGACCTTGGATTTTTGCCACCTTCTGGATCCCCTTGAGTGCTTGGTTCATTAAAAAAAAATTTAAAAAAATTGGAAATATGAATTAGGAACTACACATACTCAATAGTGATCAGATACTTCATTACACAAATTGGACACAGACTTTGCCAGTGGGAGTACATTAATGTCATGAATAATGTAATTTGTAGGCGTTAAAATGTAACAGTTTTAACCACTTAATTTGCAAGCGTGCACTAATTTGTTGAAATATTTTTGTATCTCCTGCTCTATACATTCTTGCCAAACTACTGTACTCAATCTTGTTTAAAATGTGTAAATAAATGTGATTCAATTTCCCATGAAATAGTCATTGGCCCTTTCCAGCGGGCTTAGTTCACTTCTAAACAAGACAACTTTCTACTCTACAATGAGATTAACACCAAAGGTCAAATTCTTCCCTTTGGAGATGGAGGGCTGCGCAACTCACTTGCCTCCACGTTTTCCCTTGGTGTCATTTATTCACTTATACCTCGCCATGTTGGCTGCCAATGTGCAGGGCTGTAGATCACCGAAATCAAAACAGTTTCTGTCTTTTGAATTTTACAGTGTCACGCCCACACTGCAGTGGAGGAAAGCCAGGTTCCTCCTCCTCGCTAAATTCTTGCTTCCTATTCCGCCTCTCAGAAAGGCGGTAGAAATAACTTCTGGATCCCAAAAGTGATTTCTTTCCATCAGGGAAGATTTAAAACATGATGATCCCGTCTGAAAGTTTCCCAACACTTGGTCACTTCCTGTTGAGAACGTGCCGCTCGTCCCTCCATACACGGCTGCCTTCTTTTCATACTATGGGTAGGGTGCCGGGTTTGATTAATTCAGTACTAGCTTTGACAATCAACAACCTAGTTAGTACTGTATGTGTGTGGTTGCTAAAAACATCTTGGCTTGAAACTTTTAAAAAGAGGGAAGGGGAGGTCAATGCTTTATCTTGGGAGCTGTTTTTTGAATTGTTGAAATCGTGCCAGAAGATGAAAACATGTCCCAGAGGCATTAGAATAATGGGGATTAAAACCTCTGGTTGATTTTCCTACCAGTTCTTTGGATCTCAGTTCAATGAAGTGTTTTACCAGAGACGGGAGTTTGCTGATTCTCTTTCTCAGATACTCCCAGGAAGAAGGCGCCCTATTCCAAATGCAAGGACGATTACAATTTGGAGGTTTCAGATAGAACGGTGGTTGTGTAGGTATTGCTATCTTTACTTGCCCTTTGATAATCAGTGTTTGGAGAGGTTTTAGTACAGGAAATGTTGTAAATTACTGTTTTCCCTCGTAAGTCCGTGATGCAAAATGAGAGGGGCGCATGTCTATAATGACTGGGCAGGTCTGTACCTGACATGCATTAGTCTCACAATTTCCCATTTGTGCGTTTCTTAATGTGTGGGAAAGCAGGGTGGGAGCACATGTACATTTGGCTGGGCTCACAACACAGGGAGGCTTTCCTCTTCCATGCCGGAGGGTAGGAGACCAGCATAGCCAAGGAATATTTTTAGAATGTTTATTTGCATGGGCAATGGAGGAGCGCAGAGCTGTATCCACACGATAGACATTTTCACGCTGCATTTCTGCGGTGCATTGTCTCCGTCCTGGTGGCTGTTTGTGCTGTGACGCCCACCATCCCTGCCTCAAAGAGTAGTCTGTGTTCCTCCCTTGGGCTGCCCGGTGCTGCACCTGAAGTGGCTTAGCAAGTTGCCAAAACCCTATAGATGTGTGTTTATTAACTCTCCAGCTTGCCCTCCATTTGTTTAGCTTGGAAAGAGTTTATCTATTCCTATGGGTATTAAAAACCCATCTGATGTATTAAAGGAGCTCAAAGGATCAAAGTAGAAATGCTGCTTGAAATGCAGCATATTGACTATAGACATAAAATTTCTAGACACGAACCAGTTTTTCAAGGGACATTTTGTATACTTAAGGGAATTCATTTTATAATGATCAGCTTTTCTTCAGGATTGGCATTTCTCTCTCTCTCTCTCCCTCTTTTTTTCAGGTGAACTCCAGTTCCGCCTTTTTAGGATTGCTCATGATTTTGACAGGAAAACCCGTTGGCAACCCAGGGGAGGCAGGCAATAATCTCAGTACCATCTCCATGCCTAGGAAGATAGAGCCCAAGATCCTTAGCAAACACACCAGCCACTGGCTCATGACCAAGGTTCTTCATGATGGGTGGAGAGGTTACAAGATGAGAGTCAGAATCACCCTTGATCCCTATAACTGGAGGTGTAACTGATCAGTCAAAAGGAAGTGGGAGAAATTCTCAGCTAGGATCATTGTATCAGATGTTCCACAAACAATGCACTGCGACACTGACTTTTGGAAAACACAGTGTACATTTCACAAATGATTCCATTTCTGTTGAAGTAGATTGCTCCTGCTGTCTTGCATTATTTCTGAACATCCAAGCCTATCTGAGAATTTGTATACGATTGCTGTTTACTGAATGTCTACTTTTTGCTTTGAGCTTCATGTCTATTTCCATGTGTATCATTCTTGCCATTTTTTTCATTCCATCTGCATTTTACCAAGGAGAAACTTGAGGCTCAGAGGTGGGTAGCCCCTGACCAGTGCTACAGAGCTGCTAAGTTCTTGATTTGAATTAGGTTGGCTTCTGCCTGACCCTGACCCTGAAGCCTGATAGTAAGTTCCAGTGGCATCTGGGTGAATGCCTCACTGTCATGGTACCAAGTCACTATGTCAGACTGAGTTCATCTCACCATGAAGGTTTGCTTTGGAAACTGACAGCTGCACTCTTCATTTGACCTATGGGAAGAAATTAGAGACATCCGATTTGACAAGAGCCGTGCACTTCCTGAATGCCAGTGTCATGCAAATCTCTATCGGATCTTCTTGGAGGTTTTCTCACAGCATCTAGGGCATAACTGTTTAAGCATCTGTTTATTTGTCTTTCTTCCCCACCAAATCAGGTGAAATAGGCTGGAACCATGGTAAAAATTAGTTTAGGCTTTGATATCATGCAAACCTGGGTTTGAATTCTCAATGCCATTCCTTCCTAATAGGGTGATCTCTGCCAGCAAATGAATTAATTACCCATCTCAGTGGCCACCTGTTCATTTCTAAAACGACAATGCTAATAGAGCCTACAGGGGTTTGGCTTGATGTAACATTACAAGGCACAGTTAAAAGGAAAAAGAGCTTCATCCAACACCTGGCATTTAGTTGGTGTTCAATGTCTGGGAAGTCTTCTACTGAATTCACTATAGATGGGACATCCTGTTAAATCCCATATTCTTACAGCTTTGCATATAAAATGGTGCTCAGAAAATTGCTGATTGAGACAAACTTTCCCAAGAGAATAAATGTGTAAGTGAGCAACAGGGAAGGGAGTATGTGTAATTCTAGTAGCTGAGACACCTGTTATTTTGTGTGATATTTGAAAACAAGTATGTATGTGTTTTGAAAACAACTAGAAGGTCAGATTCCCTAGAGTGGAAAGAGAATTTTGTGATTTCCCTTAGGAAGAGGGATGATGGTCCAGAGAAAGGGCTCGTCTAAGGTCCACAGGGAGAGCAGCTGATTCCCATACACACCCCAGTCGGCAGCTTGTTTAGGAATCTTTCTCTGACTGCTCAGTGAGTTAAAGCCTCTGCCTTCGGCTCGGGTCATGATCAGGGTCTTAGGATCGAGCCCCGCATCAGGCTCTCTGCTCAGCGGGGAGCCTGCTTCCCTCTCTCTCTCTGCCTGCCTCTCTGCCTGCTTGTGATCTCTGTCTGTCAAATAAATAAATAAAATCTTTAAAAAATAAAAAAAGGACTCTTTCTCTGTCACATTGCTCCTTCCCCATAGCTGATAATTTTTTTAAAAGATTTTATTTATTTATTTGACAGAGATCACAAGCAGGCAGAGAGAGAGGGGGAAGCAGGCTCCCCACCGAGCAGAGAGCCCGATTCGGGGCTCGATCCCAGGACCCTGAGACCATGACCCGAGCCGAAGGCAGGGGCTTAACCCGCTGCGCCACCCAGTGCCCGCTGATAATTTTTAAAATAACTATTATCTCACTAACTGAATGCATAAATAAATAGTTATACAAAATATGCTACACGAATATAGTAAATAATTCAAATAGTACATGAGGATATGCAATGAGAATGAAATCTTCCCCGCCCCCATAGCTGATAATTTTTGTAATAACTATTAACTGAACATGTAAATAAGTGATGATACAAATTATGATACACAAATACAGTAAATAATTCAAACAGCATAAGGATTTGCAATGAGAATGAAATCTCCTACCACCTGTGTGACCACCTGTAACCTGTCTAAAGGATAACCAGTGCTTCTGGGTCCTAGTGCATCCCTCCAAGGATGCCTTCTGCAAATACAAACACACAGACATGTTTGGCATCGCACCGCTCATTTATTACAGGAATGAGAGCGTCCTGTGTGGACTGGACTTCACCTTTTCTTTTCTGACTGCTGCAACTGTCTTCACATCATTACCTAGATTTGTCTTTTTATTAAAAATAATCACCTGAGATTCCATTTCGGGGAATATTTTCATTTAACCCAAACTGGACCCAAAACATTGGCTACTTGAAGCAGAGTACAGAGGAATATTCTCGTACAATATGTAATTTATTTATTCCTATGATAAATGACTAGAAGAATTGATGGGTCAAAGGGTATGCATATTGATAATTTTGATATCTCCTGCAGAAACACACCCTGGAAAAGTTAAACCAATTTGCATTTCTACTAATTTCTGAGGCTTTGCTTTAGTTGCACTCTTACCAATGCAGTGTGTTATCAAAATGCTGTGTCCTTTGTCAGTCCGGCAGATGAAAAGTAGACTATCACTGTTGTCTTAACTCTTCTGTGCATGACTGAGGCTGAGCATATTTTCTACATTTTCAAGCCATTTTTATTTTTCTTTCCATGTGTTCTCTAACCAGGTCCTTACTAGGTCTGTTTTCCTCTTATTGTTGTTCTCTTCTTTTAAAGTGTTAGACTTTTTTTTTTAAAGATTTTATTTATTTATTTGACAGAGAGAGAGATCACAAGTAGGCAGAGAAGCAGACAGAGAGGGGGAAGCAGGCTCCCTGCCGAGCAGAGAGCCCAATGCGGGGCTCGATCTCAGGACCCTGAGACCATGACCCAAGCCCAAGGCAGCGGCTTAACCCGCTGAGCCACCAGGCACCAAAAGTGTTGGATTTTTATATTAAACTTACATAATAACAATATCAACTATTTGTCCCATCCCTTATGTGAAAAACAGAGCTTATCATAATTATTTTCTCATTACAAAAGTAATACATGGCCTTATGGAAATGGTAGAGAAGTATCTATAGGCTTATCCCTTCAGAGTAAAACAACTGATAGAATTTTGGTGTATTTGCTTTCCTTGGAGTTTTTTGTAAATTATTCTTACAGCACATATACTAAAATTGGAACGATACAGAGAAGATTATCATGGCCCCTGCGCAAGATGACACACAAATTCGTGAAGCATTCAAAAAAAAATAGCACAATATTATAAATATTATTTTATGACATGCTTCTTTTTTTGCTTGAAATGCCATGAGCATAGTTCCTTGCCCTTAGTAATTCTGCAGCATAACTTTTTAAAATAACCACACAGTGTGTAGGTTCACTGATTTCTTTAACCAATCCCATCTACGCTATTTATAATGTTTGCTATATAAGCAATGACATCGTAAGTCAATGTCTTTACTCCTAAAACTCTATGTACCCATGTAATGATAAGTTTAGTATCAATTCTTAGAAGTAAAAGAGTCGGGAACCGTTCTTTGTTAAGATGTCTTGATAACAGTCACATAATACAGATATACACGTGTTTGTTTTTCTTTCGCTTCCTTTTTCGGTTGCTTGTTTTTGGGGAAACAATGTAACTTTTACAAAGAACAGATAATAGGTGGAAGTTATTTTCCCAGAAACCTTCTCCAGGAAGACATGGTGCCAGCTGACAGTGGAAACGCAGTTTGTTGTAAGCTTTTATTTCTCATAATAAGGTGATAGAGGAGAAGCCTGTTTGCAATTTAGCCTAAGACATAAGAAAAACAGAAAGTACAGTAGTGATAGACAGGTTTATACATTTAATGCTTTTGTTAGTAATCATTTATAAACCTCCTTCGATGATTTTTTAAAGTCATTTCACAAAGGTATCGACCTCTAGTGGGGGTGCCAAGTTAATTATTTCAACTTAATAATAAGCAACACTGAAATGACATTACACAGCCTCGTGGAGGGGGTCACAGAGAAATGAGCCTCCGAAACACTTTCTGAATGTGTGAGCATGGCTGTAAGTCCAACTAATTGGGAAAATTAAAGCAACATGAAAAATCGTTGAGATTAATGAGCCCTGATGAAAACAGGATAAAGTGCTCAGGGTGTTGAAAGTCACAGAGTTCTCGGAGCAGGGCTGTGTGCTCCAGAATGCTGATTTCAGCCTACAGTCCATGTCTCCAATAAATTATGCTAACGCTATTGATCCTAACCACGTCCTGACTGGGCTTTTCATCTCTTCTTGTGTCTTCACACAGCCTCAGTGCGTGCCTATCAAGCTTGGGAAATTGAATTTGGCTTTTAAGAAAGGAGGCAAAAACAAATAGCATACAACCTTGTTTCCTATAATTGAAAACTGCTTGCCAGGAAAGGAAGAGTGGAATGGTCAGGGTATCTAGGATCAATCTGAAAATGCTCTCAGTGACGTCTCTACATATTATGGGAGGCAGTGAGTGCAGGTGACTGTCTTGTAGTTCATGGGCTAGGAGAGAAGTCGAACCATGTTCGCCCCAGTGATGGAGCAGACCGGGGAGAGAGATCATCAAGGCACATAACTTCGTTGTGAAGATGTAACATCAGTTTCATCAGGGCCTTTCCAAACAGTGGTGTGAAGTTGGTTTTAAAGTAAAATTGGACAGGGTAATGATGGCTGTTCTTCAAAGGGGCACCAGGACTCATGAGCACCTTCATTAAGCCTTTGGCTTAGGCTAATAACCACATAACAAGCCAGAGAGCCATATTGTGATCATCTCCATTTTATATTATTAGAATGTCCCATATGATTTAATTTTGGAAGATCTTATTTATTTATTTGCCAGAGAAAGAGAGAGTACACAAGCAAGGGGAGCAACAGGCAGAGAGAGAAGCAGACTCCTTGCCGAGCAAGGAGCCTGATGTGGGACTCAATCCCAGGACTCTGGGATCATGACCTGACTCAAAGGCAGATGCTTAACCAACTGAGCCACCCAAGCATCCCCCCTTTTTTTCTCCTTTGGGATACTTAGCAGTAGTTTTTTTTTTTTTTTAAGATTTTATTTATTTATTTGACAGACAGAGATCACAAGTAGGCAGAGAGGCAGGCAGAGAGAGAGAAGCAGGCTCCCTGCTGAGCAGAGAGCCTAATGCGGGGCTCGATCCCAGAACCCGGAGACATGACCTGATTCGAAGGCAGATGCTTAACCAACTGAGCCACCCAAGCAACCCCCCTCCTTTTTTCCTCCTTTTGGAATACTTAGCAGTAGTTTTTAAACAGAGGACAAGGCTTGTCAGAATCATCTGGGGGGCACTTGTGGGAACGTATGTTCTTTGGGCCTCACCCTGACCCACTGATTGCCAGTCTCCAGGAGGTGGGTCTGAGAATCTGTATTTTGGCTAGGTTCTCCAGACGAGGCTGACATGCAGTCAGGCTGGGAGGCTTCCTGAGCATCTCCTAGGATAAATACAATAGGACTTCATTGCCAAAAGCTTGACTCTCTCTTTTTTTCTTGTTGGCATACACTAAGAAGGAGCCAGACATAACTGAGACAGAGAAAAAGAGGATGAAACCAGGGGTGGAGTAATACCAAAAGTTTCATTTGCATTTCACCCTCCCCCAAGATTCAGAGGTTGTTTGCAGGGATGCCCAACCAGCATCTCAAAGGTGTTCTCACCCAACTGGGCTCCGAGAAAGAATCCACCCAGACATCATTGGCATCCTCGGGAGGAGGAATTTTAGAACTTGTATCCTAGGATCTTGGAGAAAGCAGGTAATACCTCCCTGCAAGAGGGTGTGCCCAACTATAAACAGAAGCCAGGATGCAGGAAGTCAGTCATTGCCATCAATTTAGAAAGAGAAGAAAGTAAACAGGAATGGATTTCTCCAGATTACCGCCACAGTGATTTTTAAAGGATGAGAAAATTAACTGCTTAGTATCTCATGGCAGATGTTTCCCCTCTCGTTTTAGTGTATGTTTTATTTCTTTTTCTAAATTGTCTTCCATGATGTCACTTTCCTCCTCTAAAGTCGTCTTTTTTTTCTCTCTAGCATTAAACATATATATTTTTTAAAGCAAAAAAAGTACAGCCCTGCTGGTTTTAGATTAAAGTAAATATATTTTATTAAATGCATTCATTTATGTAATAATTTGTTCCCCGTGCACATATGTGGTGACAGACACTGTGGTGAGGGCCTGGGATTTAAAATCAGGTCAGTTGGGCTCTTTGCCCTTGAACTTGTAATCTAGTTGAGTGACCCTCCAAGAAGTCTTTGCATCCATGTAAGAGTTCATTTTGCGTAATTTTGAAGACTTTCTTTCCCTCTCACTAACATCTGTAACAAAGTAGTTGCTTCTAAAAGTTGGGCTCTTTTGTCCAAATAGACGTGAAAACCTCAAGCAATCAAACTCTGGTACAGTTGAACAATTTGGTCATGGTACCTAGAAGAATCAGAATAAAATCCATACTAAGGTCTATGAATGTGTCCATTTCCTTTTAAACCTTTTATCCCTATGCCCCATACCTTAAGTTATTAAGGTGATCATGCCAGTTGCCATTTTTCAACCCACATTTTTTTTCATGCTTGGGCTTCTTGAGGCCATGCTTGTCCAATGAGTTTGAGAAGTACTATATATCCATGTATGAGTATGTATTCATATGTATGATATGAAGTGTTGCATATACACATGTAAGTATTCATCTACAGGCATTCAATAAAATTCATCTACAGGCATTCAATAAAATAAAAATATGTATGGACATATGGACATATGAATATACACCTACAAGCATGAAATTAAGTGATTGTAAGCATATAGGAGTATTTAGAGATATGAAATATGGCATATGCATATATTAATATGCATTCACAAGTATGAAATTCCATTATTCCTTATTCCTCTTTTTTTTTTTCATTTTTTAGAGAGAGGGAGAGAGAGAATCTTAAGCAGGCTCCATGCCCAATGTGGAGCCTGATACGGGGCTCGATCTCACAACCCTGAAATCATGACCTGAGCTGAAATCAAGTCAGATCCTTAACCAACTGAGCCACCCAGGTGCCCCCTTATTCCTCTTAGAAAGTTAGAATTCGGGTGCCTGAGTTGCTCAGTTGGTTAAGCATCTGCCTTCAGCTCAGGTCATGATCCCAGGGGCCTAGGATCAAGTCTCCCATGAACTCCCTGTTCTTCCAGGATCCTGTTTCTCCCTCTGTCTCTGCCTCTCTCTCTCTGTCTCTCATGAATAAATAAATAAAATATATTTTTTTAAAAAGTTAAAATTCATTATAGCCTTTTAAATGCTCTGAGAGGGGCGCCTGGGTGGCTCAGTGGGTTAAAGCCTCTGTCTTCAGCTCAGGTCAAATTTTCAGGGTCCTGGGATCGAGCGCCAAATTGGGCTCTCTGCTTAGCAGGGAGCCTGCTTCCCCCTCTCTCTCTGCCTGCTTCTCTGCCTACTTGTGATCTCTCTCTCCGTCAAATAAATAAATAAAATCTTTAAAAAATAAAATAAAATAAATGCTCTGAGAAATCCTACAGTGAACAAAGCTGTTGAGCTCCTTTTAACCAGGAATCTACCAAACATTCATCAGTATTTGGCAAAACGATCTCATAAAACCCATTTTGAGAGCTACTCTGTTAGGCTAATTTCCATTACAGACCGGGTGAGCTAGAAGTCTGTCATGACACTTGAGATATTTATAAGATGATGACTTGGACATAATGGTAAGATAAATGAAATAGCCATGTGACATATATACATTGAATATGTAAATATTAATATATGGGTGCAGTTATGAAGCCAGGAGGTTTTGTGGGATGAACTAACCTAGAGCCATGTGTCAAAGAGGAGGGAATCAGCTGCGGTCCAACCGGGTTTGTAAAGTAGAGGTGCTATTCTTGGCTGTTTAGTTAAAAAGAACAGAAAAAAGGGACATGTTGACTACACTGAAAGATTCTCCTAGCACCTTCCCAAAATACATTTCTTGAAAGTAGGACCATAGGGAAACTTAAAAGAGGCATAAGCATTCATCACTCCACCCTTAGAATTCAAAGAACAGTGAGGGCCAGGCCCAGCGCTTTCTCGACCATGTCCGTCTTAAGAAAATGCCCCAGTGCAGAGTACTGTGACATTCTTTTTATGCATCATAAGTGATAGTTTGCAGATTTACTAAATGGAAAACATGTAAAAAGTGCCAGAGCTCAGAAAAAAGTTGATACATAAATTACTTTGACCTCTTTTTTTTTAAGGTTTTATTTTACTTATTTGAGAGAGAAGGAGAGAGAGCGAACATGAGTAGGGGGAGGGTCAAAGGGAGAAGCAGGCTCTCTGCTCAGCAGGGACTCCAGGATCAGGACCTGAGCCAAAGGCAGTTGCTTAACCAACTGAGCCACCCAGGTGCCCTTTTTTTGGCCCCTTAATGCCCACTGGTAAAGACTAATTTTTAAGCCTTTTCAATGACAATGTCATAGACATGCAAAATGAGGAATTATGATATAATGAACTCTATGTACCTAGGACGCAGCTTCAACAATTACCAATGTTTTACCAATCTTGGTCCATTGAACCCAATCTACAGGTTAAATGGTTATGATTATTAAATCATAATTTAATATTGTGATTATTAAATCATTAATATTATGATTATTTAGTATTTTGCTAGAGTGTTTCAAAGCGAATCCCTGGTACCACATTTTTTCATCTGTAAATACTTCAGAGTGTTAAGAGTACATCTCTTACATAAAAGGACTTTGAAAAAACTTTGTAACCACAATGCTATTATCACACCCTATAAAATTAAGAGTAATTCTTAAATACTATCTCTACCCCCGTCTGTTTTCAAGATTCACCAGTTGTTTCAAAGTGTAATATGTTATTTTCGTGTAAGTATAAAAGTTTAAAAAGTATAAAAGCTTTTTTTTTTTTTCTTTGTTTGAAGCAAGACCAAAGGAATGGCACACATTGGGCCGTGAGGTCGTTTGCCTTATAGAATGCCCTATATTTTGGACTTGACCAGTTGCTTCCTGGGGTGTTAACCAGGTTCTCTTTTCCTGGTAGTTTCTGTAAACTGGTGGTTAGATGTTGACACTGATTAGATTCTGATCAAGTTTTTTCAGTGAGAATATTTTATAGACAGTGCCGTGTACTTCCTATTACATGGTATCAGGAGGCACACAGGGCCACGGCACCCTCACACTAGTGATGCTGAGGGAGGCTGATCCTTGACTCCTCCTGGTAGCCTGACCCTGTCAAGTTGCCCTCAGTCTCCACCAGGTGCTTTTATACCCACTGATGATCCATTTCTGGATCTGTTATTGCTCCAGAAAACTGGAAAATAACTAGAAAATGGTGATTCTGCCATCTTCTCTGAGTGATTAAGGATTTGGTTGCCTCAACAGATCATTTGTCCTGATCAAGGCAGGACAAATGCTTGACCCTTTCTCGGTATCAATTTTCTAGAATAATGACATGGTGCCTTAGCAACTTCCACTGACGAACAAGTTGGCTTCTAAAGTAACATATGACAAACTTAAGGACGTAGACGACAAACTTAAGGACGTAGACGTCTTTATGTGTTTTAATCCTTTGTGGACTTAAAGTCATTTTGATAGGCAACTTTTTCATCTTTAGCCCATGGGAGCCCCTTCGGTTTGATCCCGGTGTTGTTTGTGACAAGACCTCATCCGTCTTTGATAGTTTCCTCGGATTCTGCATAACAAGATATTCTGGGCTTATTTTGTACATTTTATGCCTCAGATCTGGAATCAGCTATTTTCCAGGGAGGCTTGGTTCTGTTTATTGGGTGATATTATGTAGAGACCACAGTCTAGGCGCAACCATTCGTTCCCGTGGCTTTGCCAAAGTCTTCTAAGTCTTTTCAGGAGTAAGAGCCAGGAAATATCTATCTGTTTAGAAAGAGGAAATAAATCCAGGGCTCCTACCAATTATTCTGATTCCAATTCAAAATTGCGTGATTTTTAATTAGCTACTTTGACTTACTCTTACATTGAAAATCTCCGTCCCTAGCCACATTAACATATTAATCATTTGCTTAAGCTACAATATACATAAAATTACTTTGAAATAGCAATACCGATATTATTGCTAACAATAGCATGACTGTGTGTTGTTTAAGAATTCTTTGTGGTCTTTTTGTTTGTTTGTTTTTAGGCTAGATCCCAAGATGGAATTAGTATGAAAATTCTGTGTTTAAAAGTCAGTGGAAATACTTCATTTCTTTCTGCAGTAATGCCAACAGTTTCATACACAGTAAGGGATTTTGTTTTTCATTTGAAGAAGATTGCTTTTGTTTTTATTTATGTATTTATTTATTTTAGTTATGCAAAATGTGCTCATAAGGTATTAAGGTCACAGCCATGAGATGATGTAATTCAGAAGCGCATCCCTGCCATCCCCAAATTCTCTATTTTCTCCCTGTCCTGATTGGGAATCATTTTCATTAGCTCTTGGTTTAGCTTTCCACTGTTGTTTTTAGTTTTTAAAGATAAGGAAAAAAAAAAGAAAAGAAATGTAGTCAGGTTTTCTTCTTTCTTTCACAAAAGAACAACATAGCATATATGCTGTTGGGCCCCTAATTGTTTATATTCTATGTCACTTCTTCATCAGTTTGGGGAGTGAGATCTTCCTCATTCTTTCATACAGCTGCTTAGGAGGACCCTGTTGTGTGGATACAGAAATACACAAGCTTATTCTATCTTCTGTTAATTGACATTTGGGTGGTTTCCAGTCTTTTCTAATTATGTGTAATCTTGCAGTAAGTAGCAGAACCCATATATAACTTAACATTTTTTTGCAGAATACTTGGGATTGAATTCATAGGAGTGGCATTGGTGGGTAAAGGATAAATGCAGCTGTAATTTTCCTTAGATATGACCAAATTCTCACAGAGGTGGGACCTCTGTCCATTTCTTCCAGCAAAATCTGAGAGTGAGTACCTCTTACTTTTTAGTCTTGCCCATGAGAGTACTGTCAAACTTTTAGATATTCTTCGCAATCCACATGAGAAGTGTTTTTATTATAGTTTTAATTTTAATTTCTCTTATTAGATGTGAATTTGCAGATTTTTACATGTATTAGAAATATTATTTGTAGGGGTGCCTGGGTGGCACAGCTACGGTGATCTCAGCTCCGATTAATAGTTCAGGGTCCTGACATTGAGGTCGATGTGATTGAACTCCAAGCTCAATGTGGAGTCTGCTTAAGATTCTTTCTACCTCTCTCTGCCCCTGTCCCTACTCATGCTGTTTCTCTCTCTCTAAAATGAATAAAATATTTTAAGAAAGAAATATTGGGGCGCCTGGGTGGCTCAGTGGGTTGAAGCCTCTGCCTTCAGCTCAGGTCGTGATCCCAGGGTCCTGGGATCGAGCCCCATATCGGGCTCTCTGCTCAGCGGGGAGCCTGCTTCCCTTCCTCTCTCTCTGCCTGCCTCTCTGCCTAACTGTGATCTCTGTCAAATAAATAAATAAAATCTTTTTAAAAAAAATAAAAAAGAACTATTATTTGTAGTAAAATATGTTGCAAATAATGTTCCAAGGTTTGTCTTTTGCCTTTTTTAAGGAACCATTTTTTTTTAATTTCTTGGAGATTTTTATTGTTCATTTTCTATTTTATCAATTATTATTTTCATCTTTATATTTACTTTTATTTTCTCTGGTTTTATTTGCTCTTTGGTGTGTGATTTCTCAAGGTAAAAGCCTAGATCATTATCTCTATTTTCTTTTCTAATATAAATATTTAAGTCTATAAATTTCCCTCTAAGAATGATAATAGTAGACAGATTTTGAAATGTTGCCTTTTTACTGTCTTCTAGTTAAAAATATCTTCTAGTCCATGTTATAATTTTCTTTTTGCCTTATATGTTATCTAGAAATAGCCTCCTTAATTTTGCAAATATATAGAGAGTTTTTAGATTTCTTAATATTTGATTCCTACTTCAGTTCTGTTGCAGTTAGAGATAATATTTTGTATGATTTCAGCCCTTTTAAGCTTATGAAGACTTATTTTATGGCCTCATGAATTGCCATGTTGGTGACTATTTTACAAGTACTTAAAAAGAATGTGTATTTGGCAGTTTGGGTCTGCAGTATTCTCCCTTCATTCTGCAAATTGTTATTTTGTTATTTTGAGATTCTGTTATCAGCTGTATGCACTTAAGATATTTTGTGCTTTTCTTTTTTTCTTTCTTTCTTTTTTTTTTTTGACAGACAGAGATCACAAGTAGGTAGAGAGGCAGGCAGAGAGAGTTGGTGGGGGGGAAGCAGGCTCCCTGCTGAGCAGTGAGCCCGATGCAGGGCTCAATCCCAGGATCCTGGGATCATAACCTGAGCCAAAGGCAGAGGCTTAACCCACTGAGCCACCCAGGTGCCCCTTTTTGTGCCTTTTTGATGAACTTTGTTATTTTCACTATTAGGAAATGGCCATCTTTATTGCTGGTGATATTCCCTGTCTTTGTCTGCTGTAATATATCCAAACCAGCTTTCTTCTACTTAGTATTTGCCCATTGTATCTTTGACTATCTTCTTACTTTCGAGTCTGTGACTTTTTATTTAAATGCACCTCTTGGAAACTACATACATTTTGATCTTGCTTTTTAGTTCTTTTGTTGTTGATGTCTATGGTATGTTTTATTGTATTTTTTATTCACATTTTTAATTTATATATGATAAAATTTGCCCTTTTTGGTGTAGAGTCCTATGAGTTTAATAATTGCAGTTGTATATCTACCACCACAGTCAAAATATAACAGTTCCATCACTGCGGAAAATTCTTCTGAGGTGCTCCTTTGTAGTCGACCCATCCCCCATGCATAGCTCCTGGCTAACAGGGATGTGTTGTCTATCCCTATAATTTGGCCTTTTCCAGAATGTCATATAAGTGAAATCATTACAGCTTCTTCAGTCTGTTTTCTTTTACTTAGCATAATGTAATTGAGACCTGTTCACGTTATTGCTTGTGTCAGGAGCATCTCTTTATTATTGAACAATATGCCATGGTAGGTCAGGTTGTACCATATTTGTTTATCCATTTTCCAGTCCAGGAACATTTGGGAAGCTTGGAATTTTTAAAGATTATAAATAAAACCACCATAAACATTCACATATAGGTGTTTTTACGGACATAGTTGTCGTTTCATTTGAATGAATACCCAGCAGTCGGATTGCTGGATTGGATGGTAAGCATATGTTTAATTTTATAAAAAATCACCAAACTGTTTTGCAAGGGTGGCTGTGCCACTTTGCCCTCTTCCCAGCAGTGTATGGCATATGGGTGTTCCAGTTGCTCCCCATCCCTGCAAGCTCTTGATTTTGTCATTAATATTGATTTATCTTTATTTTAGCCATTCTAAGAATAGCATGGTTGCATCTCATTGTGGTTTAACATTTCCCTAATGAATAATGACTTTAGGTTCTTTGACATGTGCCTACCTGCCATCCACATGTGCAATGAAATGTGTGTTCCAGTGTTTTGCCCATTTAACAAAATTGGGTTGTTTTCTTTTTTAACTGAGTGTTTTGAATGCTAAGAATTTTTTGCATAGTCTAGCTACAAGTCTTTTGTAGAAATATGTGATTTGAAAGTATTTTCTTCTAGCTTGTGGTTTGTCTTTTCATTTTCTTAGCCATGTCTTTCACAGAACAGAAACCACTTGATTTTGTTGAAATCCCACTAGTTGATTTTTAAAAATTGACTGTGCTTTCCCCCCCCCCCCTAAGAAATCTTTGCCTAACCCAGGATCACAAAGATTTTTCTCCTAAACTTTCCTCTAAACTTGTTATGATCTTTTTTTTTTTTTTTTTTTTTGACAGACAGAGATCACAAGTAGAGAGGCAGGCAGAGAGAGGAAGGGAAGCAGGCTCCCTGCAGAGCAGAGAGCCCGATGCGGGGCTCGATCCCAGGACCCTGGGATCATGACCGGGGCTGAAGACAGGCTTTAACCCACTGAGCCACCCAGGCGCCCCTAAACTTGTTATGATCTTTAGCTTAACATTTAGGTCTGTAATCCATTCTGAATTATTTCACACATGATTACATGATGAGAACTTTACAGAGTAAAGTTTACAGAGTAAAGTTCTTTTTTTTTTTTGCATATCCAATTATTTCATTATCACTTGTTGAAAAGAATCCTCACTCCCTCGAATTGCCTTTGTACCTTTTTAGAAATGAAATGACTCTTTGTGTGTCTATGTTTGGACTCTATGTTATTTAGTTGATGTATGTGTCTATCTTTTCTATAATCTACAGCTGTTTTGATTATTGTGACAGTATATTAAATCTTGAAATCAGGTAACAAGACTCTTTCACCTTTCTTTCTTCTTTTTAACTTTTTCAAAATATCTGTGTCCATTCTATACATTCTAGTACATTTACATCCCATGTAAATTTTGAAGTAAACTTGTCAGTTTCTACTAGAAAATCCTGCTGGGATTTTGTTTGAAGTTGGGTTGACTATATAACCCAGTTTGAGAAAAATTAACATCATTACCCTATTTATGCTTCTAAACTATAGACATTGTGTATCTTCCCAATTATTTAGGTCTTCTTTGATTTCTTTCCTCAGTGGTTTATAGATTTTAGCTTACAGATCTTTTAAATATTTTGTTATAATTATATCAAAATATTTCCTGTTTTGCTGCTATGTTAGGTGAGATTTTTTTTTCATTTCAATTCCTAACTCTTCATTGCTAGTATATAGAAATATGATTGGTTTTTCAGACTGAGCTTACATCCTGTCCCATTGGTAAACTAATTTGTTAACTTCTACTTACTTTTTCTGTGGCTTCTTTAGAATTTTTTTCTTTTTTTTCTTTTTTTAAGGTTTTTATTTATTTATTTGACAGAGACACAGCGAGAGAGAGAGGGAACATAAGCAGGGGGAGCAGGAGAGGAAGAAGCAGGCTTTCTGCTGAGCAGGGAGCCTGATGTGGGACTCCATCCCAGGACCCTGGGATCATGACCTGAGCCAAAGGCAGACACTTAACGACTGAGCCACCCAGACGCCCCTTCTTTAGAATTTGCTGTGCAAACAAACGATGTCATAAGTGCATAAAGACAGTTATATGTGTATACTTTTTATTTCTTTTCTTGCCCTGTTGTTCTGATTAGGTCTTCCAGAGTGATGTTGAAGAGGAAAGTGTGAGCAGATCAACTTGTCATGTCATATCACAGAAGAAAAGCATTTGGAATTTTATTATTAGGTCTGGTGTTAGCTATTAGCTTCATTAATTACCCTTTATTAGGTTAAAGAAGTTCCATTTTACTCCTAATTTATTATCATGAAAGGATGCAAAGATTTATATAAAAAAATTGTCATCCTTTTATCTAATCAGTCATATAGTTTTTCTAGTGTAGTCTTTTAGTATAGTATATTACATTGATTTTTGAATCTTCAACCAGCCTTGCATTCCTGGGGTAAACTGTACTTACTCAAAGTGTATTATTCTTTTCATATATTGCTGGATTCAATTTGCTAATATTATGTTGAGGCATTTTTTTCTCTATGTTAATATGGTCTACTGTCATGTCATGTCCTTTGCTCATAATATTGTTGTCTGGCTTTGGTATCAGGATAATTTGGCCTTATAAAATGATGTGTGAAATATTCTCTCTTTGATGTTTTAGAAGATCTTGGTAGAGTCTGATTATTTTTTCTTTAAATGTTCGGTGGAACTTCCCAGTAAAGACTCCTAGGCATGGAGATTTCTTTGTAGGAAAATTTTAACTACAAATTCAATTTATTTAATCACTATAGCATTCCTGGAATTACCTACTTCTTTTCAAGTGAACTTCGGTAATTTGCATCTTAATCAAGGATTTTTGTCTGGTTCATCTACATTGCCGCGTTTAGGGCCATGCTATTATTTTTTGTATTCTCTTATTACAAACCTTTTAAAATGTATAAGATCTCCTGATGTGTCCTTTTTCATAACTAATAGTTTTAGTTTGTGTCTTCTCTCTTTTTTACTTGATACTAGGAAAAAAAGACTAGAAATTTATTAGTTTTGTAGACCATTTTAAAGAACCTAGTTTTAGTTTTATTGTTTCTCTTTTGGTTTGGTTTTCAGTTTTATTGTTCTTCTAGCTTTCTAACTTACTTTGTCTTCTTTGTTTTGAAATTTCTCTTCTTTTCCTAGACAGTTTCTTATGACAAAAAAATTAGATTATTGATGTAAGAACTTTCTTCTTTTATAAAATAAACATTTACTACTAGAAATCTTCCTTGAAGCACTTGTGTAACTGGATCTCACAGATATTTACTTGTGATAAATATTTATGTGTTGTTATTTTATTTTTCATTAAATTCAAAATATTTTCTTATTTTCCCTGCAGCTTCCCTTCTGACCTTAGAGTTATTTAGAAGTGTGTTATTCAATTTCAGAATATGTGGGGATTTTCCAGAAATGTTTCTGTCATTGATTTTGGATTTAATTTCATTATGGTTTGGGAA
The DNA here is from genome assembly GCA_004024625.1 of Mellivora capensis. Lineage (NCBI taxonomy): Eukaryota > Metazoa > Chordata > Mammalia > Carnivora > Mustelidae > Mellivora > Mellivora capensis. The sequence goes on along the minus strand of PISX010005589.1, from coordinate 40,896 downwards.
CATTCTTTGTATAATTTTGATTCTTTTAAATTTGCTGAGATTTGCTTTTTGACCCATAACATGATCTAATTTGGTGAATGTTCCATATGCATTTGAAAATACATATATGTGTATATATATGGCTGTTGTTGATTGGAGTGTCCTATATATGTCAATTAGGTAAAGCTATTTTCTATACTCTTATTGGATTTCTGTCCTCTTACTCTGTTAATGTGAAGAGAAGGATGTTGCAGTCTCCAACTATAATTAAGATTAGCATTTTTTCTTTTCAGTGTGCATTAGATTTTGTTTCATTTATTTTGACATATTTGGTTGTTAGGTACATACACATATAGGATTACAGTGACTTCTGGTGAATTGACTCCTATAATTTTGTGATGTCTCTCTTTAAGCTTGTAATATTCCTTGCACTGAAGTATACTTTGTCTGATGTTAATATAACTATCCCATCTTCCTTTTCCTTGGTAGTTTCACAGTCTATCTTTTTAAATTTCTTCACTTTGAGCTTATCTGTATGTTTACAATTAAAGTGAGTTTCTTGTAGACGGGGTATACTTGGATCCTACATTTTTATCCAGTATGTCAGTCTCTATTTTTTAACTGGTGTGTTTCAGTTATTTGTTTATTTAACATTTTAATTTTAATTCCAGTTAGTTAACAGAGAGTGTTTTCTTAGTTTCAGGTGTACAATATAGTGGTTCAACAGTTACACACATCACCTTGTGCTCATCATGACAAGTGCCCTCCTTAATGCACCCCCACTCTGGTAACCATCAGTTTGTTCTCTATAGTTGAAAGTCTATTTCCTGTTTTACCTCTTTTTTCCTCCCATGATTGGTTGTTTTCTTAAATTCCACCTGAGTGAAATCATATAATATTTGTCTTTCTCTGACTGATTTCACTTAGCATTATACTCTCTAGCTCCATCCATGTCATTGCAAATGGCAAGATTTCATTCTTTTTTATGGCTGAGTAATACTCCATTGTATGTAAATACTATACCTTCTTTATCCATTCATCAACTGATGGACACTTGGGCTGCTTCCATATCTTGGCCATTGTAAACAATGCTACTATAAACATAGGGGTGTATGTATTCCTTTGAATTAGTATCCTTGTATTCTTGGGGTAAATACCCAGTAGTGCAATTGCTGGATCATAAGGTAGTTCTTTCTTTCTTCTTCTTTTTTTTTTTTAATCTTTTTGAGGAAACACCATACTGTTTCCCCAAAGTACGCACCAGTTTGCATTCCCACCAACAGTGCATGAGGGTTCCTTTTTCTCCAGATCCTTGCCAACACTTGTTGTTTCTTGTGTTATTTTAGCCATTCTACCGGGGTGAAGTGATATCTCCTGTGGTTTTGATTTGCATTTTCCTGATGATGAGTGATGTTGAGCATCTTTTCACATGTCTGCATGCCACAGCATCTTTTCATGTGTCTGTATGTCTTCTTCAAAGAAGTGTCTGTTCATGTCTTCTGCCCATTTCTTAATGGGATAATTCATTTTTTGGGTGTTGCATTTTATAAATTCTTTATATATTTTAGATATTAACCCTTTATCATATCTGTCATTTACAAGTATCTTCCCCTACTCCATAGGTTGCCTTTTAGTTTTGTTGATTGTTTCCTTCACTACACAGAAGCTTTTTATTTAGGTTATTTATTTTTAATGGAGCTGTTGATAATTTTGCTTAAAATATGCCATCTTCCTGGTTGTTTTCTGTTTGTTCCTCTTTGTTTTTTCTTCCTCTTTTCTATTCTACCTTCTTTTATTTTATGAGTCCAATTTTTTCCTACTACTGCCTTATTATTTATACCTTTTTTGGATTCTAATAGTTGTAGTAAGCTTTACAACCTTCCTCTTCAGTTTCTCAGGGACTGCCTTCAAATAATATTAAATGATTTCATGTATAGTGTCCATGCATTATGATAATCTATTCCCAATTCCCTTCTCCTGTTTTAAGCCAGTCACTATTTCTTCATATATTTTCTGACCCATTCCCTCTTTATTTGATTCCAGGATTCCAAATACATGCTTATTAGACTTCTTGATACTATGTCATCACTTATTTAGGTTCCATTCATTTCAGATATTTTATTCTTTCGATTTTAGGATTTGTATCTGGTTCATTCACGTAGTTTCTATGCTTCTACTGAAATTCCTCCATCTCTTTGCTCAATATATCCATAGTAGGCTTATTAACATATAAGTACCTGTTACATATACTTATTCATGCTTATAGTGTCTAATACATGTGTCATATGTTGGTTTGTATCTAGTGACTAATTTTTTTTTACTTTTTTGTTACATTTTACTGCTTCTTCACATGTATAGCAAATTTGTACACTGGCTATTGTGTATTATGCATTATGGGTGCCCTGGGTTTTGTTATCTTTTTCCGGGAAGTGTTATTTTATTGTACTATGCACTTACATCACCACTGGATCACCTTGCTCTTTTGATGCTTTGGTTTTAGACTTTGTTGGGTGACTCTATTTCATTTTTGCCTCTAGCCCTGGTATATAGTGTTTACTGCTTTAACACTTCTTGCCTTGGTTATCTATAGAGTTTGACCATGCTAGTTAAAAAATGGTATACAGGTGTCACCCTAGGTTAACCAAACATTCAGAATTTTAAAATTTTGGGGTGCCTGGGTGGCTCAGTCAGCTAAGCATCTGGCTCTTGGTTTTGGCTCAGGTTATGATCTTGGGGTACTGGGATAGGGCCCCACATCGGGCTCCACACTCAGCATTGAGTCTGCTTGTCCCTCTTCTTCCGCTCTCTATCTCTCATAAATAAAATCTCTTTAAAAAGAACTTTTAAGTGTTAACTTTTTGAGTCTAAACAACTCTTTTTCCCTTTTACAAGAAATATCTGCTTCCCTTTAGAGTTGTCAGTGGAAGAAGCTAAAGGAGAAAGAAGCTAAAGAAGAAAGGTCATTACAAATGACCCAAGTCTGTTATCTCAGGCTGGAGAAATTAAAGAATTTCATACAAGGTGGAAACAATGATGTGATTTTAGAATGTTAGTTTGGGAAGGGAAATCACTTCTGAGATAGGAAAACTAAGGCTGAGAGAAGGAAGGGGACAATAGGTGACAAATATATGGTTTGCCTACTAGTTTCACATGGGGAACTTGATTCAACTCCACTGACTTTTGAACCAGTCAGCTTTCTATTATCTCCCATCTCTTCCATTTTATTCCTCCCCTCTATTTCATCTTGCTATTCTCTGTGTGGATATGGGAGATTGGTTCTGATTTTTGTTCTGGGAGACTTTTTTCTCCCCCTCTGTGTTGGAGTATATCACCAATCATCACAAAAATTTGTGTGAACACCAGTGTTTAAAATTGAGATCATTGCCTTTCATACAGTGTTTCTGGAATACATCTGTCTCTCTTGAAATTTCCCTATGGCTGTAGGTCTCCACCTCAGTACTTGTTCTCTTCAAAATGAAAAATCTTGCTGTTTTGTGATAAGAGAGTGTTGAATAGGCCTGGGAATTATTAGAAACATTGGCTTCAGAAGTTAGATCAGAAAATACAGCATAGTACATAATCTGTCTGACTCTCTCCCTGGGACACTGATTCAAAGATACAAGATACAGAATTTGGAAAGCTTAGAGTCAGAATAGGAAGATATGGATTCAGCCTCTATTTCAATCAGTGAAAATGTATTGATCTTCACCTGTAGACCAAGCAGTTTTAAAGCTGATATGATAGAAGGATTCAGAAAGGCTTCCTTGATGTCACTATCCCTAAGGATATACAGTCACATTGGGCATGTGGAAGAGAACAGCAAGACTACTAAACTAAGGAGGTATTTCCATGTTCTTTCAATTAAGGATTTTGGAGAAATACTGCTCTGATTTTATCATTTCTAGTAGTTAACAAGTGAGATTATAGAGCAAAATGCTGATCACTGAGATTTAGTTTTCTAAATATGTGTGTCTGTAGTCTAAAACATAGAAAGTTATTATTCTGCAGTTCTTGGTTCTTATTAAAATGCAATTCCTGGGGCACCTGGGTGGCTCAGTCAGTTAAGCATCTGCCTTTGGCCCAGGAGGCAATCTTGGGGTCCTGGGATTGAGCCCTGTGTTGGGCTCTCTTCTCGGCAGGGAGTCTGCATCCCCCTCTCACTCTGCTTCTTTCCCCTCCCTCTTTCTCAAATACACACACAAAAATTTTTTTTGAAAATGTAATTCCTACTCATTGTAGAAAACTGAACAATAGAGAAACATAGGAAGAAAAAAGTAAAATCATTCAGTCTTACCACTCAGAACTGAGGCAGAGAAGTTATATGCTTAGACTCTAAAGCCAGATGGCCTGGACTTGAATCACAGCTCCATGTCTGATTAGCCTAATAACCTCTGGGAAGTTACCCAGTTTCCTCATCTGGAAACTGGGGGTAAGGAGAAATATTTAAATAGTGCTATATTTCCTTCTAGTCTCTCTCTCTTTTTTTCTATGCAAAAGTAACCCCATACTTAGCTTAATTTTTTCTTGCCCTTAACTTTGTATGCTGGACAAAATGCTTTTTTCAATTAATGCAAGACGTCCAATCTTTTAGAAAGCAAATATTGATGGTCAGAGTCGGACTTTGCCAGATCACTTAAAATTGGATATATTTTTTTTTAATTTTTATTTTTTATAAACATATTTTTATCCCCAGGGGTACATGTCTGTGAATCGCCAGGTTTACACACTTCACAGCACTAGCCATAGCACATACCCTCCCCAATGTCCATTACCCTACCCACCTTTCCCGACCCCCTCCTCGCAGCAACTAAAATTGGTTATTTAATCCCCCAGTGAATTCCTTATACTTTTGAGTTTATACAGGCCTCCTGGTGGTTCATTATGATGCTGGTCTGTTTTGCTAAATGAATGGGATGATTCACATGGGGATAATGGAAGACAGTGTAAGGCTTAGGGAGTGGGAAATTATAACTGTAAGCCCAAGATAATGTTCAAATGGCCCCTGAAGAAATGGGACAGAGTCTCTGCTCTCGGTTTATCAGTGAGTTGTGGCATGCCTACTGTCTCAACACTTCTACGCAGGAGATTTTATTATTCGATGGGTAAGATGGCAGTCTATAAAGTCTGGCAGCTTAAATCCAGACGATGGCTCTGAAACCTATTAGGTGTTCTATCTTAGACCAAGATGGGTCCAGATTACTTAAATTCCTTAAGCCTCAAGTGCCTCTTTGACAATTTAGGAATAGCGTTAACTGACTCATGGGAGTTGTACAGTTTTCAATAAAAGACCTTCACTCCCTGCATACAGTAAGTGCTCAGTAAGGGTCAGATGCTGATGACTGGGACAACAGTTAAGGATGATGGTGCTGGTGATCAGTTACAGTGTAATGGTGGACATAAAGCTTTGAGGCTTTGGTACTTGATGGCTTTTAGTACTTGGAAACATTGTTTAACATCTCAGAGCTTGCATCAGTGAAGAAGCCAGTGTTAGGATTAAAGGGACTGCATTGAGAAAGTGCTTGGCACAAGGCAAACCTTGTATACAGGTTATCTCTTACTCTCATTATTTATAACAAAAGACAGTGCTAGTTCCAGTGAAAATATTTAATAAATTCCTTACTCTTCTTAGGGGATTAGAAGAAAATGGTTCCTGTCATAATTGAGAGGATTTAGTGAAGACCCTAGTACAAACAAACAAACAAACAAAAACCCACACAAACAAACAAACAAACAAAAAAAACAAGATTGGAAAAGAGGTCTTGTTGTTAGTTAGCTTTTTTGAGATTCTCTTCTAGAATGAGAAAAGCAAACTGGGTCCCTCTTGCTTTTGACTTTTTTGACTTGCTTTTGACTTTTGACTCCATTGGGCTCTCCCACCCATATTTCAAACACAGAATACCATTCCTTGCTACCTGCTTTGTGCTGATAATGCTAAAGAACTTCCTGCCGAAGTTGTTTTTCGGCTCTGGGTTGGCACCAAAAATCTCAAAAAATCACTGGTGGGACTGAGGAGTGGAAGGCATTGCTGTGGCTCTTTCTGACTCATTCCATCAGCAATATGGTAAATACTGGCACCACAGGATACTGTTCCTTGCAGACAAAGCACGCCTTGAGCTTTTTGTGTGCTCTCTCATCAGCAAGTCCCAAATGGAATGCCATGATGTGTCCATTGTATATATTTTTGAATAAGTCAGTATAACAAAGATAATATGCTTGTTCATCTAATCTCAGCTCCTAACTTTGAAAACATAGCATATTTCTTACGCTAGTGAAATGGAGCAGGAGACACCTACACCAGTCTGCTTCCTGGTGGGCCATCCAAGGTACACTTGGTGGGAACCAAGCTGATGGCTTCTGGGCTCAGCTCCTTAAAGCCTAAGTTTTCCAACAACGATTCCAGTAGGCAACATGTTGACCATCATAAGGACTTTAGGTGTGCACCTCCTAGTGTTCTTTCCTTACAAATAAAAGAGGCTCCAGCTCTGCTCAAGCAAGCTTAAAGAATAAAGTGAAAAGTTGAGATGCAGGCTTCAGGAAAGGCTTACTCCAGTTTTGCAAAGTCTTGTCACCAAGACTTAGGTTTTCTCTTTGCATTTTCCAGCAAACACTTCCATTCATGGAAGTGGCTCCTAAGGCTGGAAGCTTCCTTGCTCCCCAGTGTTGGGAGTAGAGATAGAGTTCTGGGTTTCAGTCTGATTGGAATAACTTAGGTCCAGTGCCCATCTCTGAACCAGTCGCTTTCTTCAGAAGGAATTGTACCAATCAGTTTAGGCTCAGGTAATATGCCTGGGCAGGACTAGCTCTTCAGAAGCACCTGGGCTTGCCTGGAGGGAGGGTGGATTCTTGAGCAGAGTAGGATACTGGTATCAAAAGGAGGGAGATTAGATATCAAAGAAAACTGCTTTAGAGCACTTGGGCAGGGCCTTTTTTTTTTTTTTCCTGAAATGAACCAGGAGCAAGGAGGCGTGGATCTTGCAGAGTCCTTGGAATTCCCCACTCTGGGCTGCTGAAATCTTGTACTATACTCTGTATAGTATGAAAACTCATTTGCCAAGGAACTTGTGTTACTTTGAATTATTATTTTTTTTTTACCTTTGACTATTTTTTTCATCATCCCTCAGTGAGCTTTAGTGCTTAGCCTATGCATAGAAAACAAAATAAAGGTCTGTGTCTTATTCTCGGAGGTCTAACAGAAGACAAAACCACCTGAATTAAAAAATAATTTAATTGTCAGGTTATCTAGAGGGACAGAGGAAGGGGATGAGAGAGGGAAGGAGCTAGAGGGGAAGGGAGAAGGAAGAAAGGGAAGAAAGGAAGAAGAGACACTTTCTGGCTTACTCGTAGTCCTGTGTCATTGAGTAAATCTGTCCCTCCTGCCACCAACCCTAGAATAAGTTAGATCAAGGGACCCATGCGGGGGCAACAGCTAGGTGGCCAATCAAGTCCTAAAATTTGAAACATCTGCCTTTGTGACTTTTGATTTTAGCTCCTTTTGGCAAACACTTTTTTCTTTGTTTATTCATAACTTCTTAATGTGTGTGTCCTCAGCGCCCTATCAGACACCCCCAGGGACCTCTTGAAACTCAGTTTTAGCTGCTCTAGAGGCTAACGTCCATGTATTTCCCTGGGCTACCAAAAGAGAACTTTCTTTTTTTTTTTTTTTAATTTTATTTATTTATTTGGCAGAGAGAAAAATCATAAGTAGGCAGAGAAGCAGGCAGAGAAAGAGGAGGAAGCAGGCTCCCTTCTGACCAGAGAGCCCGATGCAGGGCCCGATCCCAGGACAGTGAGATCATGACCTGAGCCTAAGACAGAGGCTTAACCCACTGAGCCACCCGGGCGCCCCCCAAAAGAGAGCTTTCTGCAGATTCCATAGCTTACAGTTTTCAGACCATTCCAAATACTGCCTAGAGGAAAGTGTCTATGCTTCCATCCTTTTCTGGTTGGTGGTACAAGGGTAGTAACATGGTTCCACATGCACATAGAAGTGTATGTGTCTTACGTGGATGATGCCAGTACCCACGATATGTCATGGGAGAATGGAGAACACGCTTCCCCAAGAGAGAGAGCTCTCCAGAACTGCGATGGGGTTCTCCAAGGGTGGGGACGAGGTGGCTGCAAGTCTCAGAGCCTTGCTGGTTCCTGAGCCAGCAGCATGTGCACTACCTGGGAGCAGGTGGAAGAGGCAGAATCATTGACCTCACTCCAGAGGCAAGAGTCCGCCATTCATTTCCACAAGATGCTCGGGTCATCTGTAAACATGCTGGGTTTGAGGCGCTACTTCAGATCAGTAGGGTCTCAGCCTGGGCAGCGCAGTGGAATCACTAGAGTAGCTTAAAAAAAATACACCTGCCTTGGCCCAACCTCCAGGATTCTAATATAATTTGTTTTAGGTGTGGCCTAGGCATCCATTGAAAACCAACAAAACAGGAAGCTCCATGGGCAACTCTAATGAGCTCCGTCTGGGTCTCAACATTGAGGGAGAAGAAGCACGATGCACTCAGGGGCCCACGGCAGTGAGCATGGCTGCGTGGCAGGAGGGAAGGTGGCCCGGGTTTGGGGCAGTTGAACACATCGGGCTGGAGGGACAGCCAGCAGGATCACCCAGGCTCTTGTTTGCTTCCCTCATGGGCACACCATTGCGTAGATGTAGATGCTAAGGGAGCCAGCGAAGGGTATAAAGACGGGAGTGGAACGGTCAGCCTTGCATTTGGGAGGTACTAGGCTGCCTTGGGAATGGAGAGAGGCTTCAGACAGGGAAGCCAGTTGAAAGGTGTGCTAAAAATGACACAGGCTGGGAGGGCCAGCCACGTAATATACAGGGCCTGGTACAAAATGAAAATGTGGGCTGCGTCTTTGAAAAGCAGGAGGAAAGTGTCATTCAAGGTCCCTAAACAGGTCCTTCGTTCTGTGGGCTCTCTTGGCCTGTCCTGCTACTTTTTATGTGCTTTTTAATCTTGGGCTCCCTCAGACACAGGGACTCGGACTGGGTGAGTACAGACCCTCAGAGGCATTCCCAGGTCCTCCCCCCATGACTTCAGGCTGTGCAGCCCGCTGGCTGCTGGGTGCTCCCTTCCACTAATCACTGGACGGAGGTGCCATGTCCTACTTGGAGAAATAGCTAAAGAATGCAAATTAAATGATAACTTTAAAAATTTCAAGACAGACATGCAGAATAGTAAACCCTCAGTGACAAGAACTTCTGAGCATAGGCCCCTGGTGACTACACTGGGGCTTGCCCATAAGGCTGGCCCTGAGTCGTGGCCGATGGGACGGTGGGCTCGAGGGGTATCAAGCAGATGGCCAAATCAGTGCATAGTGACCCTCAAAGAGGACCATGCTGAGAATCACGGAAAGACCTCTGGCTTGTGGGATCCATACACGCTGGTACTGTTAAGAGATCTGGGGAAATGGGGCATTGATTATTGGGATTGGGGGCAGGGGGAACTTTTAGGTACCTGTGAATCCTCCCTTTGTTCCAACATTTAATCATCCCTCTTGTCTCTGGTTTAATTGCGTGTCAGAACAAGAATGAAAAGTGGAGGGAACAGTGAGCCCCTATGCCTTCTTCTGAGTCTCATTAGACAACTCTGAGCCATTTGTCCTGAAGCTGATGCTAAATTTGGTTCACAATCAAGTGCCTATTTCTGTTCTCTTAAAGATTGTTTTCAGGAGCAAGACATTCATTAAATGTCTTGTAGGCACCTACAGAACACACCCCCTAGCACTAGTTCTCTTCCAACTCCATACAGGATGCCTCACATGAATACACTCATAGGACGATTTGAACAGGTTGTCAAGTGGGGGTTTCCTTGTAGTCTGGGATCGAGGTGAGGACAGAGTGGCACTAGGCACCACAGGTTCTAAGGAGAACAGTCTTTGAGTGTCACTAGAGTTGGAAATCCTTCCTCCACGCCCCACCCCCAAACCCATTTAAGGATAGACAATTGGCCCATCTTTCATTTGCCCTGTGAGCATTGATGAGGGGCACAACAGGAAAGAGAATAGGGTTTGTGGAAAGAGGTTCTTGCCTCCAGGGGGCGCTGTTTCCTGCTGGGAGCCTGATGAGCCGCTGAGTAATGCTCTGGGAGACTCTTCCTTATTTGGAGGGGTGGTGCCTGAAGAAGGGAGAGTCCGGCACTGGTCAAATGTCTGTAAGCAACAGATATACTAATATGTCCACGTACCTGTCTGAAAAGGGCAAAGAGACCTCTGGTGGGAAAGAGCGAAGGCTGGAGAAGGGACAACACTGAAGTGGCCTATGTCGGACCAGCAAAGATCTGTGTTTCCCAAGAGTCAAGTGAGCAGTGTGGAAGAGAGCGGTCATCTCACTTAAACCCAACAAGATGGCTGCTCTTGGATGAGGTCCACACAAGGGCAAGAAGCTTGCGGTAACTGCTGATGGCAGTTGCTATGTGGGTGGACCAGTTGGGGCATGTTGAAGAGTGGTGGGTCCTCTGAAGACTCTATCAGAACCTCGCAAGAGAGCCCCATGCAAGTGCTGGGCAGCACCGAAGGGACCAGAGGCCAAGCTGTGTTGTAAGAAGACAAGGCACGGTGAGAAGGGCAGCCTAGTAACTGCATGAAGAGGCTAGAACCTAGAAGCTTGAAGGAAAAATCATGTAGAGCTTTAAACTAGGTGCAAAATCAGAGTCTCCAACTAGCCTGGCCTAAGGGTACTAACCTAAAGTTGTCAGAAAGTTAGGGAACCCATACAAGATACCACGTAGAGATGGGGAAGCAGGAACTCCACATAGTTGGCTGAGGACAGAGTCAAGAAAGGAAGGAGAGAAGGAATTGTTTCATGTTTCTACTAAGCTCTGACACATTTTGGGGGTGAGCAGGTAAGGCCCCATTATTTATTCTTTGACTCTCTTTGGGCTGGTCCCAAAGTAGGTCCAGGCACCTTCCCCATGCTGTCTGACAGCATGTCTGTGTGTTTGTGGAATTATGCTAGAACACATTGTTAATATTTAATTCCTAGCTTGAATTTAAATAGTCCCCACATGTTTGCTCCCCACCCCCACCGCAAAAGTTATGGGCCTGGGTCAGTGTAGGCCTTCGGGGGCATGGTGGGGGAGGACGGCCTTCTTTCTAAAGAGAGTAAGATCCCGTTGGAGAGCCATGGTTACGTACCCAGCCCCTCTGGAGAACAGTACTACAAAGGACAAGCTCAGTGCTGAATTCAAATCCCCTGTGACTTACTCATTGTCTTTTAGATGATGTTAGGATGAAATCTGGGAATTTTATAAATGGTGAAAATCTATAAAGAGTGGAAGACTTCAAAGTGTTTTTTAGTCCATCCTGCCCTGATTATTTGTCAAGCCACCTTTTTGTACCCAGTTCATAAAAGACAAGCCAACCAACTTCTCCAGACGTTGGTCACCGGGCCTCTGGGTATCTTATCCCGAGTCCTCCCCATAACGTGTGTTTGTCCAGGGAGCAGCATGATCTCTTCCCTCATGTGGTCGGCAAAGCCCCTCTTAGTGGATAGCGTGCAGCTAATAGTCTCTCTTGTCAGGGGAGGCCGTCTTGAAATCACATCATTTCCTCCCCCTCACCAGTCTTTCTCAGTCTAGATCCAGTGGTAAAGGGTGGACTGGGTTATTTCAGTTCCGGCGTGGATGCATCAAAATTGCCTCCCTCTTCCCTCCTCTTTCCCTGGAGGACCTAATTTATTTCACGCATTTTGACCTATCCCTGCTTAGAAACTGCCGCTGTGATTCTGTGTTGAGGCATTTCCCTGCTGCCTTTTTTGGCCCCCAGGCAAACCCAGGCCACAGTTCCCCTGCACAATGATGTCAGTCTGGCTGCTGGGCCCAGCTGGATGGAGGTGTGTTTTATGAAGTTCAACCCTGCACCCCGGGCCATAAATACACATTGTGCACATAAATGTACAGCTAACATTGCCCAGACCCCTCCGAAGCACCATGTTAATAAGCAGACAGTAAGTCTTTAAAATATGGAAAAGCAGTTAATCTTTCCGCTGGCAAATCCTTTGTAGGGGGTGTTTTCCTGTGCTTCAGGATAGCTGCGTGCAAGGCTTTTCATCTCCTAGGATTTGGGGGGTGGGGGAGAGAAGTTTGCTGTGGGGCTTCATTGAGAACACTTGGGGAGCTTCTACTTAGAGAAGAAATTAAAATATTAATAAATAATTAATAATAATAAAATGGAAAGGAATAATATCTTGCCCTTCTCCTTAAGTGAGGAATCACTCTGGGTCTGCCCTCAAGGAGCTTGAGCACTAATAAGTCCCATGCAAGATAGCACATCTGCTGCCCCCTACGGTCATGGACCCACAACGGGTTGGGTCGTCTGCCCCTGTCGCTCCAGGAAGTCACCCAGCCTCTTGTTTCCCCGTCTCTGAAATGGACACAAGTGTGTCTTATTCGTGTAGCTTCTGTAAGAGTTTACTTACCCACTCTGAGTCCCAGTTTTCTCTTTTGCAGAAGGAGGAAGTCAGTACTTGCCCCTTAGCATAACATGCCATTTTATAAATATTTGAGGAATACTGGAACACCTTCTTCTAAAGAACTTCATTGTTATGGATTCAGCTCATTTCTTTTGACAGTTACCCTCCTGGTCAGTTTCCTCCCTTCCTCCCCTCTGCTGGTCTGCTCCCTGGCTCTCTTTCCCCCGATGACATGGTAGAAGGAGCAGACTTGAGTGTGAGGTTGGGGGCTCAGCAGGCAGAGAGTGCCTTGGGCCAATACCTGCTTGCTTCATGGGCGAGAGAGCAAGTGTGTAGTTTGCCTCCCACCTGCTGGGCAGCCGTGACTTTTTCCGTGTGTCTCAGGCAGAGAATAGGAGTTGCCAGTGGGTTGATTTAAGGATGACGTAAGTGAGCGCTCTCAATTTGGAGATGACATAGTCTTTGCCTTGTAAATATTTCATTTCAAGTAGTACTTTCATTTCTTCTTATTGCTAAGAAGGCCCTTCCTATGTTCTGCCTTTTGTTGCATTCAACTCACATGTGGTCCTACTATTGTTTAGTCCATTCATTCTTGCTGTGACTAACATGAGTCATGATGCATGGGTGGCTTACTGATTTGCCATCCCGAACACATCTCATACACTTATTTTTCTTGTTCTCTGTAGCAGAATTAAATATGCTTAGATGAATATTTCTAAATATTCTTAAATATTCATACTTTATTATGGTTTTGCAATATTGTTTTCCCACTTACTGTGTTTGGGGGTATGCTTTGACAGCAATAAACAATTCCCTTTCTCCTTATATCTGGTGCCAGGGAGATCACAGAATGGACACACTGTTGCTTACTTAATCCTTCTTTTTTTGATGGACTTTGAGATGGGTTTCCTTTTTTTTCCCCTCCTTTCAATGAACAATGTTACCAAGATCATCTTTATACATGACTTCTTAGGTTCCTGAACAGGAGTATATCTTACTGAGAAGTAAAACTACTGAAAAAATAGGATCACTAATGATTTCCACTGTAATAATGACGGATTGTTCTCATTGTGGTTATATTCACTTTCCCACCAGCAGTGCAGAATAATGTTCAATTTTTAGACGCCATCGTTGGATGTTACCATAGATTAAATTTTGGCCAATCTGCTAGTAAAAAGTGAATTTCATTACTTTAGTCTCATTTTAATGTATATTTTCTCTAACTTTTAGTGAGATTGAACCCCTTTTAATATATCAGGTGTCCATCTGTGTTTCCTCTTCCATAAGTCCTCTTGTGGATTTTGATACTGGTGAAGCACTCACCTTCACTTTGCTTTCCTTTCCCTCAAACTCAAGTTTATGCAATTGTCCAGATTATTCTTTATATTTACTCTTCTGAATGAATCTTAGGACCATTACCTCAAATTCCATCAAAAATCCCAATAAGAATCCCTTTGAATTCTTCTGCTTGAATTAAAATGTCCATTGAAAGAGGAATGACATCTTGCATAGAAGTGCTCCCTTTGGGGCACCTGGGTGGCTCAGTGGGTTAAGCCTCTGCCTTCAGCTCAGGTCATGATCTCCAGGTCCTGGGATCGAGCCCCACATTGGGCTCTCTGCTCAGCAGGGAGCCTGTTTCTCCTCCTCTCTCTGCCTGCCTCTCTGCCTGCTTGTGATCTCTCTCTCTCTCTCTGTCAAATAAATAAATAAATAAATAATCTTTAAAAAAAAAAAAAGGAAGTGCTCCCTTCCACCCAATTGTACTTCCCCCCAATTCTTAGTTTGTCATTTATGTTCAGTAAAATTTGGTCACTTTCCTCATAAAGAAGTCTTTTACTAGATTTATTCTTAGGCATTTCATAGTCATCATTGATGCTCTCAATGGTTCTTTATTTCATAAATATTTTTTTTTCATTGGTTATTGCCTGTGTCCAGGGAGAGGCTGGGGTTTCATATACTGATTATATAACTGGTCATCTTGTTGACTTCTTTTATTCTAGTAGTTGGTCAGTGGGTTCACACGGGTTTTCAATGAACACATTAAGATCTCTGTTCTTCGGGTGACTTGGTCGTATTCACTTGTGGGTAGATTCTCAATGAGCATTTCAGCGTTTTGTTTTTTTTTTCCACAGCAATTGGTCTGCTTGTGTTTTTACAGCTTGGCCAAATGTTGATAATTTATACTTTATCCCCAAAGGTGTGTTTGCTCTAGCTTTTCAAATTGTTTGCCATGGTATACATAATAGTCACTTAAAATGCTTAAATGCCTCTGGATCTTTTGGGTTTTACTGTGACTTTGTGATTTCTTTCTTCTGTGCCGAAGGCTGATTTATGTCAATGTTGTTTTAAACCAGAGTTTGATTCTTTCAATTATCTTCACAGTTTTATTTGCATTTATTCTTCTGCTTTTATCTTTATAAATTCCATTCGTCACTGAGTCAACAAATATTTGCTGAGAACCTGCTCAGTCCCAGGCACACCTTTAGGTGCTGGGGATAACAGATTGCTGGGGCCAGACAGACAGCCTTCCTCCCATGGAAACTGCAGTCTGTGGAGAAGGGTGGACCGGAAGCAATTAAGGAGGGAGCAGAGGCACAGGAGACAAGAGGAAAGGTAGTCGGGTCCCTGGGTCCTTGACAGGACTGATCCAGTGACGTGGAAAGGACCACAGAAGAATTGCAGTGAAGAAATTTGTGAAGAAAGGAGGGGCGTGGGGAAGTGAGCAGATTGTGGAGAATTCTTTTAGGATTCATGCTAGGAAAGAGGACAGAGAAGTAAGGCGCTAGCCAGAAGCGTGGTCAAGGCAGAGTTTTGTTTGTGAACTGAGGGGAACTATGCGATGGTCACCTCCCATCCCTTCCATCAGCCCCATTGTTGGAGAAGCCTGAGAGCTGGTGGGGAAAGCCATCAATACCCAACCCAGAGTACCAGAGGGAAAACCAAGGATAGGGGCACAGGTGCAGGCATGTGTTCTTTTTTTTTTTTTTTTTTTAAAGGGTTTTATTTATTTATTTAAAGAGAATGAGTGAGAGAGAGCATGAGAGAGGAGAAGGTCAGAGGGAGAAGCAGAGAGAAGCAGACTCCCCAAGGAGCTGGGAGCCCGATGCGGGACTTGATCCTGGAAGTCCAGGATCATGACCTGAGCCAAAGGCAGTTGCTCAACCAACTGAGCCACCCAGGTGCCCTAGGCATGTGTTCTTATTTTTTCCAACTTCTCCATCCAAAAACTTAGTTCATTTATTGGCAAACTGTTTTTCCCCAATAAACATGTTTAAGGCCATGCCGCACAGATTGGAGTCTGGGCTGTTCTTAAATTGTCGAGGATTACTTGAATGTTTTTTTTTTTTTTTTATTTTTAATTTCCGCTGTTTATATATCTTTTGCTAATAATTTCTAATTATACCCTACCCTAAAAGAACATATCACTGATGCTTTCGGCTCTTTGGAATGTGTTGCAGGTCCCTGGGTTTGAAAATAGCTCATATTCTGTTGTTTAGATATGAAGAATTTCCACTCCATTTTTAAATAGGTTATGTTTAAATAGGTCACAATCACTTGTGGCATTTCCATCAGTTTGTACACTCTGGTCGTAAAGGTTCGTATCATAGCTTGTTTACTACTATACTATTTTTCAGTACGAACTGTTTTCTTTATTACATTTTAGTGATTTTCCCTGTGATTATTTGTAGAATACCACTAAACCTGTCCCTCTTTTTTTGTCTTTAGCATTTTCTGGGTCTTTTTGTCCCCTCCTGTCATTCTTTTTTAGAAGTGTCTCTTTGCAAACCACATTATGCCAGTGTTTTTATAAATCCAATTTAAGAATCTCTGCCTTTTATTTGAATTAATTCCTTTTTTGAGTCTCTGCCTTTTATATGTGAATCTAACCAACAGACATTAATTGTGATTGGTAATTTATCTTATTCCAGTAGTCATGTGCATCCGTGCACACACATGTGTGTTATTTACCATGCTTTCTTGGATTAATCAGATTTTCATCGTTCAGTTTATTTTCAATAATCACCCCTAAATTTTAAAGCAAAATTTCTACCTATATCTCCAGTTAGTTAAAATCTATTTCCCTCTGGATTCTGACATACCTTTCGTTTCCTTTTTTCCATTCCCTCAAAACTTTAAAGATGTTGCTCCGTTTTCTTCATCTTGAGTCTCTCATTAAGAAGTTTGTGTCATTCTCATTCTTCTTAAAGTAATTAGTTTCTAGAGAAGCTTTTAGGATTGGTCTGTATCTTTGATGATCTGAAGTTTCACTCGTGCATGAATGGGCCCTTTTAATGAAAAAAAAAAAGTCAAATTTTTCTCTAATTGGAAAATATTCTTTCCTTTTGGAGCTTCTAGTTTATATTTAAATCTCTTGTTCCTTTATTGGCCATCTGGTAGATTCATTTGGCATAATATTCTAGTCAATCACTTGTTCTTTAAAGAGTTGTATGATCTTGGTTTCGCATTTGTCTTTGAGACTCCTCCGTTAAGGTGGCTTCACCATGGAAATCATTGGTTCTCTGATGAGCACCATCTTATTTTCATTCTGATAGGCATAATCCATTACAAAGGAGCCACCTGCTATACAGTGTCATTACAGAGGAGAGAAGTTACCGTGTGCAAAAAGGGGGAGGTAGAACCAGCAATGTTAAAATCTTGGTGAGGGGCACCTGGGTGGCTCAGTCGTTAAGTGGCTGCCTTCTGCTCAGGTCATGATCCCAGGGTCCTGGGATGGAGCCCCACATTGGGCTCCCTGCTCAGCGGGAAGCCTGCTTCTCCCTCTCCCAATCCCCCAGCTTGTGTTCCCTCTCTCGCTGTGTCTCTCTGTCAAATAAATAAATAGATCTTTAAAAAAAAAATAAGTCTTAGTGAGACAGCAAGGTTGAAATTTTTCTCAAGCCAAGTAGAGTTGTGGAGAAGGGTGGGAGGCGGAGTCCATGTTCCAGAGTATGGATGGAGGTGGAACATTGAAGAAGCATCTCTGAGCAAAGGCATGCCTTGTCCCCTGCCAGGGCTTAAAAAAGAAGAAGAAGAACATAATTGTAGGATATTAGATGACTGGGCATCAGGTATTTATAGACAAGAAACCAGTTGTGTTATAATCTCTGAGCCATTTTTGGGTAGCTCAACATAAGAGGTGTTAATTAGTAAAAATAAAAAAGGTAGTCCTTTCTTCTCTTTATAATTTCCCACTACACAGAAGGGTCCTTCTTCATTGCATCTTGGCAAGCTGTGGTGATACACTTTAGAGAATAAAAACAAATTTGTGGAGAGAAGGATGAATGAAGGTACCACTTATGGAGACATTGACCACTTTGTTCTGTCACGGTCTACCTCATCTGACTGAATGGAATTTAGTGAAATGTCCTAAAAAATTATATGACAGGGATTCTAGGCTTGGGGCTAAACATTTGGCTGATCTGTTTGCTCTGGAAGAATATGGAATTCTGTTCTGTAATTTGTTCCTCCAAAGAATCAGTAGTATTTCTTGCTCCAGGAGTGTTTTGACTTTGTCATCTCACTGCATCGGGTGATGAGAGAGCAGGTGCCCATTAGGTTTACCTCTGTTGGACTAGCTGTCCTGAGGGACCCGGCTGTCAGCACAGCCGCACAGCCTGAGCCCCGGCACACGCAGCCCCAACACTGTGAAACTCCAAATGACCAGCATTAATCTCGTGCAAACATTGAACCTCTCTTTTGGGCAGACATTATGCAAAGTGGTAGAGGGAAGGGCCTAGAAACCTCATCATTTTGGGAGGAGAGACCAAAGAACTTTGAATGTAAACTGGGAGGAGGAAGTGAGGCTTGGAAAAGCTGACCGCATAGCCTTGGAAGTTGGGCTCATTTAGCCAATCTGACTCTCCTGGTTTGTACACATAACATTCCAGTCTTCCCCAGGTGAGTTTTATGAGCTATGTGTAGCCGCAGCCATAGGTTATAGACTGTTGTCTTTCCAGTGAAATTAAATTAAATTTCTTTAAAAATGAAAAGCCTCACGGAGGAGGCAACTTTCGTAGTAAGCAGTCTCTGAAAACTGTTTTCCAAAATACTAGAGGAGTTAACTCCCCAGGGGAGAAGTTTTCCTCAGGATTCTTGACTTGACAGATAGTAAATGACCACTCACTGTCTCTGTCCTTCATATTCCAACAGGTCCTTTGTCATCCAGCAAATTCCAAGCAGCAATCTGTTCATGGTGGTGGTGGACAGCAGCTGCCTCTGTGAGTCCATGACCCCCATCACCATGGCGCCCATTGAAATCAGGTATATCCTTTTGTGCGTAGGTCCAGCCACTGCTGCTGAAGCCGGTGAGGGGAATGGACAGTAAGCAAATCTAGGGGAGAGATACTAGAGAGGGGGAAATGACAGCCTTTCCACAACTGGAGAGAGAAGAGTCATTAAAGGAGTTCAGTACCAAGGTTTGAGCTCCAACATGTGGAGTAAGGGAAGGTGACATCTGGGCAAAATGTGCCTTAACTACAGTCAACATAACGAATCCCTTAAGTGTGAACGTTTAAAGGCCCAGAAGATCAGAAGGCGTCCGGACTCTTGTCATGGCTTCCATCCTGAGGTGAGTCTGCGAACCCTTCCTGTTCTCTTTTCCCACCAGATCCACCCTGAGAGTCTCATAATGGTCAAAGAACTGTAGCTAAGGAGTTTACTAGTGAGAAAACAATCCCTTGCCAGCAGATCAGTGGAAGCAATGGAAGGCTAACAGGACTCGCCTTTAGCCCCTCAGCTAAATTCGTGTTCAGTCTGTGCTTCACGGTCTTATTATATCTGTGTCTATGGTTCAAGTTTCTTTACTATCTTCCTTCCCTCTTATGTTGTGCTGTAGTTTTATTACTTTACCTTATTATATACGCTGTGGCTCCGGCCATCTTGGTTTCCTTATTTCAAATTGTAGTTCAAATGATGTTTCCTGGCTGACTTTTCAACAGCCTTTTATTTACAAGAAGTCCATGCAAAGCAGAAGTGGTAATACTGGTATCAGATCAAGAGTGACAGTTTAGGGGCGCCTGGGTGGCTCAGTGGGTTAAGCTCCAGCCTTCGGCTCAGGTCATGATCCCAGGGTCCTGGGATGGAGCCCCGTTTCAGGCTCTCTGCTCAGTGGGGAGCCTGCTTCCCCCCACAGCCCTCCGCCTGCCTCTCTGCCTACTTGTGATCTCTATCCATCAAATAAATAAATACAATCTTAAAAAAAAAAAAGAGTGACAGTTTATACAGGTGGAATGATAAGCCTCCCAACCCCGTCACCACCTGAAGCCACAACTATAAAGGCACTCCATTCACACCAGAAGTCAGGATCTGAAAAAAACTAAACTTGGCACTGAGAAAGATGAATACCCCCGAAGTACCATAGGCAAAAAAAGCCTTTAAGTCTAGCAAAAAGAAGGGAAATTTAAAAATTAACTCTACCCCACTTCGAAAAACACAAAACTTGTCTAGACCAATTATTATTATGGGGAGCCTGGGAAGATCTCTATTTTTTAAAAATGTCACCAACACCAACTGACTGACTTTAAATAGCAAATAATTTTAATGTGAAACTCTCCAAGTCCTAGAGAAGATGTTAAAGTCAACAGAGTACCAGTAAGAACTTGGAATTTATTGAGAATGTTTGCTTCCATATTCAAAGAAGTGTTCAGTAACGACATATTTAGCAAATATATGCTGGAAAGGTCTTTGATCAAATTCAGTGATAAGGGGCGCCTGGGTGGCTCAGTGGGTTAAGGCCTCTGCCTTGGGCTCAGATCGTGATCCCAGGGTCCTGGGATCGAGCCCGCATTGGGCTCTCTGCTCGGTGGGGTGCCTGCTTCCTCCTCTCACTCTGCCTGCCTCTCTGCCTACTTGTGATCTCTCTCTGTCAAATAAATAAATAAAATCTTTAAAAAAAAATTCTGTGATAAAATTCAAATAAAAAATTCTTTGTATAAAATTCAAATACAAATAATAGTCCCAAACACAAAAATCACGTCAGTTAAAACCAGAATGCCTATGTAGACAACTAAAGTCACTAAAGGAAAAATCTTCTGAAGTTAATAAGATAATTTACTTTGGTAAATAGAAGATCAACATTCAAAAATTAGGATTTTTTTCTGTAAGTTTCTAGATCCAGTAAGATGAGGTCAGTAGAACAGCATAGAAATTCTTAGATATGACAAAGGTTCAATTCAAAGGAAAAAATAAGGATTAGATTTAAATGGTGAAATAATAGTCTCACAAGAAATTTTAGGGATTGGAGAAATCTTCCTATCCAAGACCAGATAGCTATGGAAGAAAACCAGAATTTCTTTATAAAAAATTATAATTTTTTATGGAAAAAGATTACTTAAAGTCAATAACCAATTTATACAATTTGAAAAATTATTGATAAACCAAATCAGGAAGAGCTTTTTAAAATTGGTAAGGCAAACAACTATATATAAAAATAAACCAAGGGCAGGGAAGATACAATTCCCTGGGTGAGCAAGACCTACAGGCAATGATGAAATCTCCAGCTATAGCCATCAAAGCCAAAACACCCCTCACCCTACACTCCCACTCCTGGGCATCTCCACCATAGGCAGGTGCATGGGTGAGCATCATGGACTGGTAAATGACTTGCCCTCAGCACTCTCCGTAGCAGCAAAGAACAGAGAAGAAAATCTTTCCCATCGCTAATACTGTAGAGCTAGAAATATGGAGTTGGAAGAATTTCCATCAACCAGTAGATAAAAAGCATGCTGCAGAAAGGATTACATTATATGATTTCATTTTTACAAAACAGAGCCCTCCTTTCCCCAAATGAAAAGAAGGAAGACACACTCAAAACCTTCTATAACTGTTTCTGCAATGATCAGGCCCCTTAGATGTCAACTTTTACTTATATTCTGACAGGAGAACATTAGACGGCCAATATTCTGCTGTTCTCTTTCGATCACAGCAGACATCTCTACCAACAGCCTTTAGCTCTTGAGTGTTCTGCGTACAGAGTAATTCAGAGCATTTTATGCACTGACAACTAAAATGAGAGATTCTCATCATGAACTCAATGAAATTTAGACAAGTCCATTTCCTTGCACTATCTAGGTTCCAAAAGACTTGATTCCTACATTGGAGGGAGGAGGGGAGAGGTCTGGAGACTCAACACAGCTCGGAAAGTTGAAGGCATCTTGGAATCTGTCTGGCTCTAATGGCTCCTGTGTTTCTCTGTAGGAGAATGCAAGGGAGTGTGGAGGGGCGCCAAGTCTGCAGGCCAAGATGGTCCTTGTCCTCTTCCCTCTGCTCTTGATGCTCTTCTCAAGGTGACATTGACTGAGATGTTCTCTTGGCATGCTAAATTATGGATAAACTGTGAACCAAAATATGGTGCGACATAGGGGACATGAAATATAGTCCAACCATCAGCATCTCATGATTCTAAACTGTGCGAGATATAAACTTAAAGATATGTTGACAAAAAAGTTATCTTTTTACTTTGCCAGTCATGCAAATGTGAGTTTGCTACATAATCACCCTTCATCAGAAATGGGACTGCGAGTGGGCAGTGTCCCTTCTGCTTGAAACCCATTGAAACCAATTTAAAACTGTGTACTTTTTAAATAAAGTATATTAAAATCATCACCTTTTGATTTTTGCTTTATTGCTCAGACTACAGCTGAATATTGCATGGAAAAGTCGCCCGTTCCAGATTCCGGGAAGGGATGGTTGTTGGCAGAGACTTTGTTCTAAAGCAGATTCTAGACAAATATTTCACAATTGTTTAGGTGCTACACTTTCTGTTATAAAAATATTTACAGAAGCAAACCAAAATATCATCTGCATGGGAAGAGTTTATGACAAAGAACCCCGAATATTTTTGAACTAAGCTTCAATAGAAATCATAATTTGGATGAGAACACAAGCTCCAGTAACACTCAAGTGTCGAACTGTTTGGGAGTAGAAAATAAAGCAGTAAATCCTAGGAATTCATTCTGAAAAGACTTGACAGAGGAAAAGAACAATGACTACAAATGACCCTCAAGCTTATTGCTTGAGCATTTGGCTTCTGGCTTCCCCATAAACAAGGGATGAAATCAGATCTCAAATATTACAAGATGTGAAACTACCCAGACGTGTAAGCATTCCTGAAACACTGGATCCTGACCCAAAGAAAACAGATTCCACTGGATCATAGTTACCAAATAAAGTGGAATAATTTCCATGCCTCGGTAGAATCGAGAATGCCTTATTTTATAAGACAGACATCTGAAAGCCATGGGGAGAATGCCACTGAAATTGAAAACAAAACAAAACAAAAACAAATACATTATGCCGTTGATACTTTAGAAAAACTGATGGAATCATACTGCCGTATCCTAAAATGATGCCAGTATTTATAAGAATAACAATACTGCATTGCTCTCTTTCTTGAAATTTTAATGCCTCCAGTGTTGTTAACAATATAGCAATACTGTAACATGCCAAGTTGTCAAAATTCCAACAAGGATGGGGCTATATAGTATTGAAACCACGGTGGTCATTGATATTATTCACTTCTGTGCACTAAGGAAATGAATGAACTCATTCGTAGCCTACACAAGTACCAAAAATGCATTATATTCACACTAAATAACCATAATTTTTTTAATAAAAAATAACATTATGTGACCTACGATTCTCCTTTATATTTCTGGAGAACTGGCAAGAACAGGTCAAATATATAATAACACCCATAACTGAGTATTAATGATACAAATTATGTGTCTGATAAATATTTGTAATTTTGCTCTTTCTCTAGTCACTCTTCATTACCTATAAATTGACTCCCTGCTCTAAGCAGAAGTGTGGCGTCATTTTCAGTACCTTG
The DNA here is from genome assembly GCA_004024625.1 of Mellivora capensis. NCBI lineage: Eukaryota > Metazoa > Chordata > Mammalia > Carnivora > Mustelidae > Mellivora > Mellivora capensis. The sequence continues at coordinate 17,677 of PISX010005589.1, read as the reverse complement.
TGTCATGAAGGCAGCAAAGCTGAATCACCCTGTTGCTTTGTGACGTCCTCAGGCATCACCTTCAGGTGAATGACCCCCACCCCCCCCACGCAGCACCTCAGAGTCTCTGTTCCCTCAGTGACTCCAACCAACTGGCCACATATATTCCATTTATCTATTTGGATATCTAATAGTTTTCTCCAACGTAATGTGTCCAGAGGAGAAATCTTGATTCCCCTCCACCAAACTCTTGCCTTCCACCCGACTCAGCTTCTCAGACCAAAGTCCTTGGACACTGTCTCGTCTGCTCCTTCCTTCTTAGCCCGTCACTCAGAGACTCTCATTTCAACAATAATGGGGCCATGTGGTATTAGGACCTTGGGTAAAGAGATGTTCCTCCTCATGTCTTTGTTTCTTCTTCCATAAAAGAGATGGTAATCCCATTTACTCCCTGGGTTGGATGTGAGGGTCACATAAATTAAGTAAAAAGGGAAGGTATTTTTAAAGAGCCCCAGGGGGCGCCTGGGTGGCTCAGGTCCTGACCTTTCGAGCCCCGCATCGGGCTCCCCCATCAGGAGCCCCTCAGCGGGGAGCCTGCTTCCCCTCTCTCTCTGCCCACCTCTTGGCCTTCTTGTGATCTCTATCTGTCAAATAAATAAATAAAATCTTAAAAAAAAAAATTAAAGAGCCCCAGGCAGAGAGCGAGACCTCAGGAAACATTCACCGCTAGGTCCGCTAGGTTTGTGATAGCTCGTGGCGCTTTTGTTTCTGTTATATGCCAAACACTATTCTAGGAGCTGGAGACAAAGCCACAGATGATAGCAGAGAAGTCCTTGCCCTCAAGAGCTACAAGAAAGTAGGAGAACTAAAAAAATAAAGCTATTCCAATTACCAGTGCAAAGCTCACCTAGTTACTGAAATTTTGGCTGGGACATTCAGTACACACTTGACCCTCGAACAGCATGGGGGTTGGGGGTGTCCACACCACCTGCGCAGTTGAAATTCTGTGTACAACTCTTGACTCCCCAAAACCTTAACTACCAATGATAGCCTACTATTGACCGGAAGCCTTACAGATAACAAACAGTGAACTAACACATATTTTGTGTGTCATATGTATTATAAATTGTATTCTTACAATAAAGTAAACTAGAGAAAAGAAAATGTTATTAGAAAATCATGAAGAAGAGAAAATACATTCACAGTTACATGTTGTATTTATAAAAAAAAATAATCAGTGTGTAAAGGGACCTCGGGGTTCAATTCCATGTTGTTCAAGCATCACCTGTAATTGGTAACAGATCCAGAGGCGCCCATGACTCATTACAGGGTAACATTGCAGCAATATTCTTCCAAAGAGATAGAAAGCTTTCACATATATATACATGGATATTCACATATAGTTATATATATATATATGTATGTATAGAATAGGTAAAATTAATAAAAATATAGAACTATTGCAATATTTATTGATGGTAGAATAGTAATAACATTTGGGGTGCATGAGTGGCTCAGTCAGTTAAGCGTCTGCCTTTGGCTCAGGTCATGATCTCAGGTCCTGGGTTCGAGTCCCACATCAGGCTTCAGTCTCCTTGCTCAGCGGGACGCCTGCTTCTCCTTCTCCCTCTGCCTGCAGCTCCCCATGCTGTGCTCTTTCTCACTCTCTCTCTCACTCTCTGTCAAATAAATAAATAAAATCTTCCTTAAAAATTTAAAAAAATAAAACACAGCACAAACAAAAACACAGTATTAGGACAATGTAGTCCCCTGAAATAAGATAGTTATGGTGGTGGTAAAAACTATGGCTTAATATGTAAAGTTGTTTAAGCTCAGGACATGTGGTATTATTATTTCAATTATGAACAGCATAGCACTATAGAGGATAATATTTCTGTTATAAGAGATTACAGTAAAATATTAAAATTATGGGCAGAGAGCACAATTTTATTACTATCAATATTGGAGGGTGTAATAATTTAACAGACACTCAAGGGTGTATGACTGTCTGTAGTTTGGGAGCTTTGTAATGATGCAATTGGTGTGCATGTGCTGGAGAGACAGAAGGGGACATTTCCCATGAATGGCGACCACATACATCTGGCTTGTGGCGACCGTCACTCCTGCTGGGGGCATGGCAAGCATCATTTTCCCTAAGCCAGTGGTGACGAACCTTGGGCAACTTTGTCCCCCGCCCCTGCCCCAGGGACATTTGTCAGTGTCTGGAGACATTTCTTGGTTGTCATGCTTTAGGGCGAGGGGAGGTGCAGCTGGCATCGTGTGCAGAGAGCTAAGGAGGCGTTTAAAGATCCTACAAAGCCCAGGAGAGCTTCCATGACAAAGAATTGTTCGACCAAGGATTTCAGTAGTGCTCAAGTTGAGCAGTCCCGCTCTGATCTTGTAGCAGTTATGAGGTTTTGTTTTTACAAATTAGAAGATGTCATTGCCCTTCTGGATCCCTGCATGGCATCGATATGGATATTGGCCCCACCAATGTCAGGAAGCCTTACACAGTGGGAGATACTATGCTGCGGATTCAGTTCAGCAGACAGCCAGCGAGGTTACCTCCTGAAATGTCCAGACCCCAGCAGCCTTCCGGTGACCACCCAGCAATGCCTCTCTGTCCACTCACCTGCTTGTTCATTTATGGCATGGTGCTCGTGAGAGCAGACACGTTCTCGCTTGCTGTCAGTTCCCCACCTCCCACGCCCTGGGAGTGAGGCCTGTCCCGTTCCCAGCAGGATTCCCAATGCTTGGAGTTACTCCTCAACTTCAGTGACCCCCAGGAAGTATCTGCTGGATGCCTACACGAGCCACCCCATATCTACCAAAGCCTTCTATGTACAAGGTACCATGCGGAGCCCTTGACATCATCGTTCCATGCACCTGCTATTATCCCCGTCTCCCGATGAGGAAGCCAAGGCTCCATAAGTCAGTTATTTAAAAGTTGGAGAGGGACGCCTGGGTGGCTCAGTTGGTTAAGCGGCTGCCTTCGGCTCAGGTCATGATCCCAGTGTCTGGGATCGAGTCCGGCATCGGGCTCCTTGCTCGGCAGGGAGCCTGCTTCTCCCTCTGCCTCTGCCTGTCACTCTGTCTGCCTGTGCTCACTCTCTCTCTCTCCCTCTCTCTCTCTGACAAAATAAATAAATTAATTAAAAAAAAAAAAGTTGGAGAGGCAGTAGGAGGCAGGGTCTTCTTACTCCACACCCTTGACCTTTCGCCTTTGCCATACCGCTCACATACATTTAGACAACAATACCATGTACCATAGGTCTCCACTGCAGCAGACCCCAGGCAAAGCGGGGAGGTATTAAGTCAAGACGGCAACGCTTTCTAATTTGGGAGACTATAATTCAGCAACATTTGGACACATAGAGGCTGTGTGCAATAGCAGATTAGAAGGGTCCTTTGTTAACTATGATTACAAATAGCATATGGTAATAAGGCACCGTAGCTACCCTTTTTCTACACTCAGAATACAGTACTTTCTACTCCCATGATACTTCGGGTAATGCCAGATGCTTTAAACCAGGAGTCAGCAAGCTTTTCCTGCAGAGGCCCCGAGTAAATACTGGAGGCTCTGCACGCCGTGTGGACTCTGGCTCCACTCTTCACCTCTGCCACGGGAGCCAATAGGCACTGGAATTTCAACAGAACCTTCTTTAAGGACACTGACATTTGAATTTCATAAATTTTCACGTGCCACAAAATATTAGTCTTCTTTTGAGTTTTTTTTTTTTTTTCAAATATTGGGAAGTATAACCACCGCTTCTAGCCCACAAACTGTGCAAAACAGAGGCAAGGCCAGATTTGACACATGGGCCATGGTTTGCAAACCCCGACGGACAGGGCTGCTGATGTCGATTTTTGAAACTATCACAGTACGATGAATTAGAACTGTCCTTCCAACTTGCAGACCTCTGTGTAGAGAGACATGGTGGCTATCGATATTGGAGCTACAGGGTGGCTCAGTCAGTTAAGGGTCTGCCTTCAGCTCAGGTCATGATCGCAGGGTCCTGGGATCGAGCCCTGTGTTCATCTCCCTGCTCAGTGGAGAACTTGCTTCCCCCTCTCCCTCTCCCTCTCCCCCTGCTTGCTCTCTCTCTGTCTCAAATAAATAAAATCTTTAAAAATATATTGGAGTTAACGATGGGACACAGATGACCGCATGATTTTTACTTTAACATGCGAACTAGCACTATTTCAAGCCCCGTAAAAATCTGAGTATAATCCAATGTCTTCATACTCCCGTAACTGCAAATATGAAGGGCACAGCTCACCGCAGTGTATGTGCAAACCTGCGACCTGAATGTAAGGCGAAGGTTAGGGGCCGACATAATGCAGCTCAGCACAGCATATTATTGTCTCTGTTCCCACAATTAGATGTAACAAAGTGAAGCATAAAATCACATCACCCTGCTGGCAGGGTCTGTCTTCAGGGTGGTACCTCTCCTCAGCCATGCTGAGTTGTGCAGCCCTAAACTCTAAGATTGTATGTTCTGTGACGTGACAGCCCATGTGGTAGGCCGCCAAAACCATGAGAGACTATAGACTCTGAAAAACAACCTGAGGGTTTTGAAGGGGCGGGGGGTGGGAGGGTGGGGGAGCCAGGTGGTGGGTATTGTGGAGGGCACGCATTGCATGGAGCACTGGGTGTGGTGTAAAACTATGAACTCTGTTACGCTGAAAAGAAATAAAAAAAAAAAAAAAGAAAAACCGACCACAGAACCCAACACCAAACAACACCAAATTGTAATCATCCCAGCTCCAAATGGTTAACAGTAGTGAGGAGTTATGAGAGAGAAATATTTGAGTGTAGATGTGTAATAAGATACTGTCCTTATGGCATGACATGCTCTTGCTGACCGTAGCATCAAGGTGAGGACTCACTGCAGTTACACTGCCCTTGTATTTATAAATAACTCTCCATTGTCCTTGACTGCGCCTTTCAGTTATGCTTCCATATAACCTCCACGTGAGAGCAATGAGCTCTGGGTAGGGATGGGGCACGCACAGTGTGCTCACCATGGACAGTGCTCCCTGGTGAGCACTGCTCAAACCGTCCCTTACACTATGAGTGGCTGCATGCCACAAATAGATGCACCTCAAAGACCGAAGTTCTGAAGTTCAGGGATTACACAACTTGATTGAGTCACATGGGCAGTCGTGGACAAAGCCAGAATTTGAAGGCAGCTTCCTGGACTCGAGAGCCTGTGTTCTGCTCACTTTGCCACCAAGCGAACTTTCATCACATGGCTCTTTTTCATGCCAGGTGCCATCGAGGCTCAGTAAGGAACAATTCCAAAGCCCCGAGGCATCGTGTTGTCTGTAATGCTGACCCAGCATGAGTCCTGTGTCATTCTGTTATACTCTTTTAACAGAAAGATTAACGTATCAGGATTCCACAATAGGGTGAGTCAATGCCACTGTCCTCAATTTCAGTAGGAACAGCACAGTGACATTCTTTATACTTCTCATAACAATAACACTGCCCCTCCCCCATACAGAATCCTTTCTTCCTTCCTTCTCCATATGGAACCATACAGCTACTACACTAATGTGACCTATAGTTTTAGCAACAACAACAAAAATGCCTTCACAGAACTCCCATTCTGTTAACTTCACAGAATCTCCTATACCCCATGTCTGGAAACCCAACAGTTTAGTTTCAAGTTTGCAGTGAACTAGCTAACCATGCCTCGCTCTGCCTCCAAGCAGGACTGGGGGTTGTGACAGTCTTGTCTTTGCATCACTACTCCCTTGCAAAGTGTCTGACACTCTTAGCCATCACTTGGGCTCTGTGGCATCTCGGATGCTGAAAGCAATACCTTTACTGCACGTCTGTATCCAGTGGTCCTATAATTTGTGAAAATATTACTGCCGAGCCATGTCATCCTTCCAAGCTGGAAGCAATTCTGTCTCAATAATAGTACACCTATTATAGTACACACACACCTAGTGTGTGATAGCTATAATTTTAGCAAAGATACTAATACAACTTTCTTAATGCTTAATACCAAGTATTCCCTGACAAGACCCACTATTCAAATTATCTCTGGAATCGATGTACCAAGATGCATTTTGGTAGTACAGTGATAAGACAGGCTTCTGATTGACCACGCATATTATAAGTGTCCCCATGTTAGTCCTTTATGGTTTTATATGGGTACATATACTACACCTTGGCCTTACATTCAGGTCGCAGGTTTGCACATACACTGACTATATTTACAATCATGGTATCGTCCTCTAATAGATACATTGCATGTAATAGACACAGTGCAATCAGATATAGCGCATAGAAACACAGTTCAGTAAGACATGAACAGTGTGTCCTGATGAGAGATCACATTGTTTTACATCATCACTCAGGGATATCCTAATGTTCTACTAACAGGTCTTTCCTATAATGTCAGGGTGAATAGTCGTCTCTACCACATTTTCTTTTATTTCTATAAATCCAAAAACAACAGTGATACCATAATAAATCGCTAGCCCCAAAATGAGGAGCCACACTTAGAGTCGATGGGGCAATTGTACAATTTGTTGCCATCAGTTTGTTACTGGACAACATGTACCAAAATATAACACGCACCATGTCTTAACTTGTAACAGTAACAGCTGAGCCAGCCTACCATAAGTTGAGTATCATTCAGTTTTTATTAGTATTACTTTCAGCCGGAGTGTTGCTATCACTGCGGTATGCCACATTTTATGTCCCACTCTGACACCACCAAAGGGAATAGAGTGAATATTATATAACACAAGGTCTTTGAAGTCAGGAGGAATCCTTCCGATTGCCTAGGACGTGGTGATTTCAATAATTAGAAGCCGCTACTGTATTAATTATCTTAGCTAGTAATACCTTATACTCATTCTGGTAATTTTCATACTGCTAGGCCACTTAGCAATAATACTCCTGCCAGTGATAACATGCTATGATTTCTTGAACCCGTTTTGTAAAAGCGAAGCGGCGTATCGTTCTTGGCTGCATTGACCTCTACTTTCTAATGCTTTGATGCGGTTAATGGTAGTTTTAGCTCTTTTCTTTTGCCCACGCTTTAAAGCCATTCCATCTGAAATTGCACCAAACCTCCAATGATGCCTGTATGCAGACATTACTGCTCTTCCTGGGCTGTCTGTGACTTGGGCACTTTATGATGGCTGTTAAGCTGGCAAAAAAAAAAAAAAAGTGTTTATACAGCATATTCTACAGACTGTTCTACTTTAATTTTAAATTTAGTGCTGAATAGTAGCACCAACTTACCTCTACTACGCCACATTCTATTCTAACCTACGCTGCATCTCACATGGGCCTGGTGACAGTAACAATATTCCATCGTGCACACTGGCAGACCATAGCATACGTTACCTCTAACAGAATAGCTACAATAACTGTATCTTCTACAGCTGCTCCCACAATGTCTACAACATACAATGTATACATCTAATCAGAATGGGCAGCACACTATGCTCTACTCTTAGATGTGTTACACCATACTTGTGTCATGCTGTGCTACCTGGAATTACAATAGCGATGATAGCACAACATCACCGTAGGGGACTGCCCTGATCTCACTTGTGATAGTAATAAAGAGGCTATACTCTAAGCCACTATACTGCTCAGTTGGTGACATAACATCCCATTCTGTTAACTTTCATGCCGTGACATTCTACACTCTTCTGCCTATAGCTAAATTAACTCAGTAGTGGCAAGTCATTGCCAGCCAATATTGTGCAACGGCACTGTTGGTAGGCTAGCCGCCTGTTAGCAGTCATACCAATTGGGGATAGTTGCTATTCTGTGTATAATTCAGTAACAGTATTTCTTTGTATTGCTAATTTTGTAACAAAAAAAAAAAAAGTTCAATGCTGTTCTTTACTCTGCCACATAATGATGAGATGGCCTTACATATCTTAAAATATCTTGGTTCTCCCAAGTCCCAATGGAACTCAACTCATTTTAGTTTTGTCAAACGGCAGTCTTAAGCACTTAATGGTCTTCCACACTTAATTCTAACCATTTAAACATCTGATAATTTGGTGAGTCTCCAGAATTGCCCATGTGGTCCCTAGGTTGCTGGGTTCTAGGCTAAGATGTCGAAATTTAGTCACGTACTTGAGCTGGATCATGTTAACATGCTACCAGTCTTTACCAAACTGACCTCTTATTGGGAAGTGTACACTCAGAATACTTCTCAATTCTGATCCCACATCCATATTACTGAAGTCTGTGTACAGATCTGACTTTAGTTTTAAGAAGGGAAACAAACTTTTACAGAGCCTGAAGGGGGTATATGTACGAGGAAAACAAACAAAGTTCAGATTTTGACCAAATGGGTCAATGGTCAGTTCTGGAAGTGACTTCATTAGATGTGGAGGACATTGTGAAAGGATCAGTGGAGCAAAGAATAAAAGGAAAATAAACAGTTATTAGGTATTGCAATAACCCAACAGTGGGCACTGATATAAATGGACACATTTATAATGTAGTTAGGGGAAGACTTTTTTAAAAAAGATTTATTTATTTATTTTTATTAACATATAATGTATTATTTGCCCCAGGGGTACAGGTCTGTGAATCGTCAGGCTTACACACTTCAGAGCACTCACCATAGCACATAACCTCCCCAATGTCCATAACCCCATCACCATCTCTCTACCCCCTACCCCCAGCAACCCTCAGTTTGTTTTGTGAGATGAAAAGTCTCTTATGGTTGGTCTCCTTCCCGATCCCATCTTGCTTCATTTTTTCTTTCTCTACCCTCCAAGCCTCCTACTTTGCCTCTCAAATTCCTCATATCAGGGAGATCATATGATAATTGTCTTTCTCTGATTGACTTATTTTGCTTAGCATAATACCCTCTAGTTCCATCCACATCATTGCAAATGGAAAGATTTCATTTCCTTTTTTTAAAAAATTTATTTATTTGTCAGAGAGAGAGGGAGAGAGAGAGAGTGAGCACAGGCAGACAGAGTGGCAGGCAGAGGCAGAGGGAGAAGCAGGCTCCCTGCCGAGCAAGGAGCCCGATGTGGGACTCGATCCCAGGATGCTGGGATCATGACCTGAGCCGAAGGCAGCTGCTTAACCAACTGAGCCACCCAGGCGTCCCAAGATTTCATTTCTTTTGATGGCTGCATAGTGTTCCATTGAATATATATACCAGATCTTCTTTATCCATTCATCTGTTGATGGACATCTAGGTTCTTTCCATAGTTTGGCTATTGTGGACATTGCTGCTATAAACATTTGGGTGCATGTGCCCTTCAGATCACTACATTTTTATCTTTAGGGTAAATAGTAGTGCGCTTGTTAGGTCATAAGGTAGCTCTATTTTCAACTTTCTGAGGAACCTCCATGCTGTTTTCCAGAGTGGCTACACCAACCTGCATTCCCACCAACAGTGTAGGAGGGTTTGCCTTTCTCCGCATCCTTGCCAGCATCTGTTGTTTCCTGACTTGTTAATTTTAGCCATTCTGACTAGTGTGAGGTGGTGTCTCACTGTGGTTTTTGATTTGTATGTCCCTGATGCTGAGTGATGTGGAGCACTTTTTCATGTGTCTGTTGGCCATTTGGATGTCTTCTTTGCAGAAATGTCTGTTCCTGTCTTCTGCCCATTTCTTGATTGGATTATTTGTTCTAGATGGGATTGGGAGGGAGACAAATCCTAAGAGACTCTTAATCTCAGGAAACAAACTGAGGGTTGCTGGGAGGTAGGGGAAATAGGAATAGGGTCATTGGGGAAGGGTCATTATGGACATTGGGGAAGGTATGTGCTATGGTGAGTGCTGTGAATTGTGTAATTGTGTGATGATTCACAGACCTGTACCCTTGAAGAAAATAATATATTATATGTTAATTTAAGAAAAAAAGAAGTGTCATTTGGGTCATGAGGTCAGAAATGCAAGCAGTGAAACCTGTCCTTGGGTTTAGTAAGAGTCCAGTGGAATAAGAATTGTGGGGTAGGTGGTGGAAGGTAGAGTACAGAAGGCTGGTGGGGTGTGAGGAAGAAAGGAACTTGACTTACAAAGCCCTCAGTTAATTCATGACAAAATAGAAGCTGGACAGACTCTCTTTCCTGTTCTCCTTTAATAAATGCTGAATTCTTAAAATACAGTTTTCTTTTTACCCTAAGTACCCCAAATTTGGCATACGATTTCAACTTTTCCATATTTTCTTGATTTCGTTGATGATGGACAAAGAGAGCAAACTGATACATATGGGCAAATGAATTTATTAAAGCACTATTTATAAAAGTGAAAGGGATACTGTGCTTGCCATATGGACATATCTTTTCTCAAGACCACTTAATACTGACCGCTGATCACCAAACTCACGCTTTGTATCTGTGGTTACATGAGCTCACACAATGGACTTGTGATACTGGAATTGCTCCATTTCACAGATTCAGAACAAACAAAGAGCAGCAGGGTTCAAAGGGTTTAATAATTTGAGAAGACTGCACAACTGGTGAGTGAAGATGCCTCCTTGAGCCACATATGTTCTGTAGGGCATAAAGGACATGCTTGAGATTACATGACGATAACTCTCAACTGCAGGTAGCTATGACAAAAAACACATATTCCACTCACTCACAAATAGGAAAAAATAGCTTAAAGGATCTTTTTTTAAAAAAGAAGAAGGCTGATGCCATGTTAAAATACATGAGGTTGAATTCAAGGCAAAAAGCATCAACTTAAAAATGGACAAAGTTCCTTAGCAAATGAAACCATAAAAATATCTAAAGCAGAACTACAGGGAGTAAATAGGTAATAAAGATTACAGCAGAATGACTTTAACTGACCTCCCTGAGAATATGACTGCAGAGTGGACAAAACTTAAGAGTAGATAGGTTCTGATGAACACAGTAATGCAGATCTAATTAACATATATTACAGACGACTCAGAAAATATTTTCTTGCAGTGCCAGTGTATCATGTACACAGCCTAGCCACATGCCTCTGTTTCCTCATTTGGTGGTCCATCCCATGAAGATGGGGCATTCCTGGGACAGGCACAGAGGGAAACTTCTGCTCTGGTCTGCTCATGCCATGATAACAAAATCCCATAGATGAGGGGGCTTCAACAACAGAAACTTATTTTTTCAGAGCTCTGGCGGCTGGAAGTCCCAGGTCAATGTCCAGTTTCCTGTGAGACCTCTCTTGCTGGCTTACCAATGGCCACCTTCCCACTTTGTCCTCACATGGTGGAGAAAAGGCAATCTCTGGTATATCTTCTTCTTTATAAGGACCCCAGTCCTATCACATCAGTGCCCATCCTATGGTCTAATTTAGCAGTCCTCTTAAAGGCCCTGTCTCCAATGCCATCATAATGGGAGGTGGGTAGGGCTCCAACATATGAATGGGGGGGGCGCACATTTGGTCCCTAAGACCTTCTATCTGCAAGAACCATCTTTCCCACCTCCTACACCAACTTTACAGGAGGAACTCTTACCAAACCTTCTAGCTTTCCCTCTCTGCCAGCCATGTGCGTTTACCATACACTGAACTCAGCCCCGATATTCTCTGACAGTATGGCTCCCATCCCAGGACTAGAAAGGAAGCTGCTTGAGGGGAGAGGAGAAATTGGGTTCTGCATTCCTGTTGCTGACCCAGTGGCTGGAACAAAGAGAAAGATCTTAAGATCCCTTTAGCCAATCACCCAGCCCCATCCATCCCTTTTCTACCCTGTCTCCCACACCTGGCGTCTCCTTTACTGTCCACTCTACCTCTGTCTTCTTCAAGCCTTTATCATGTCTCCCTGAAAAGACAACCTCCCAGCCCTGCTGCCTCAGTACCATCCTCTGGGGCAGGAAGGATGTATAAAGTAAACCATTGAATTTGTTGGATGAGAATTTGAATCCTGGCTTTGCAGTTTACACAGTAAACTGAGTAGCTTGATTCAATTTCTTAAGCTGTATGAAATGGATTCTCCTAACCTGTAAACAGAGATAATAAAAGGTCCCCGCACAGGACAGTTACAGGGAATAATGTGTAAAGACGGTGCCCGGCACACAGGAATACACTGATGAACATCCATTATTCAAAACCACGATATAGATCTTATACCATTGAAATAAATTTTGCTAACAACCATCTTGGTTGATTCCACTTTTCTGTTTAAAAACCTCAGGGGTCTTCCTGAAGTAAAGCTCCAAGACCTTAACTTGGAGTCATGCTCTGACTCTCCTTATTCTCCCAGGATTCATATCATAACCAGGTCTTGTGCTTCCTTTCTGCACCTCCATGGACACAAGTCTGAGCAGAGGTCCATGTCCGAATGTCACATTAGTCCCTGTCCAAATCTCAAATGAGAGAAGTCTCAACCACATGGTAGTCATCTTAAGTGAATGCAGACCATTGCCCCATTTTTGTGAAAGCATGCAGCACGAGGTCTGACAAATGCCATGGGACCTCTCCTAATGAATTGCAGTTTGGAACGAGGATTGTGGTTTTTGAAAGAATGAAATTATTCTCAGATCTTATAAATAATCAGCTGGTATGAGAAAAGTGAGAGGTGGCACTATTCTTGAAAGGAAAAGGCTTTGGGAAGAAAATTTCAAACCTCAACAGAATTCAAGTGCAACCTTTGTAAACTCATAAGACTATGGGTTTAGAATTAACTAGCATTGAGTCCTTTCCAGTTACCAGTAACTTGGATCCATTATGCAAGCATGACTCAGTAAGTCCTTCAGAACACCACTTTCAAACACGATGGGCATTAAAGGACAGGCTTTGTAAATACTTGAGATTGCTAGTTTAAAGTTAATTTGACTCATTGCTTGCTGGTTGCCAAAAATGTCTAATAGGTGGGACTTTTTCTATAATCACATATATCATTCACAAGTCTTTTAAAGAATTCCTTTGGGAGATATACAAGGCAGAACTCAGTGTATACATCATGAAAGCAGTGATGGTAAGTAATAATAGAGAAAGAAAAAAAAAAGACGAAATAAGATTTGCCTTTGATGTGTCAATTCAAGTTCTAAGTCTAAATACCATGATTCAGTTATAGATGTAGACTGCTGAATTAGTTGTATTGTTGTACCTGGTTGATTTTTATAAAATGCTTTATTGAGATACAGTTCACATACCATAAATTCACCCATTTAAAGTACAGAGTTAAATAGTTTTTTGTGTGTTTACCCAGTTGTGCAGCCATCACCAAAATCTAATTTTAGAATAATTCCACTAGCCTAAAAAGAAACCCCATCCCCACTAGCAGTCGCTCCCTCTTCCCCATCTCTCTTGCCCCCATACCTAGGACCCGCAAATCTGCCTTCTGTCTTTCTACTTCTATTTGTTTAGTCTGAACATTTCATATAAATGGAAGCATATAACATGTGGTCCTTTCTGACTGGCTCCTTTCACATGCCAGAATCCTTCCAAGGTTCATCCATGCTGTTGCACATGTCAGTAATTCTTTCCTTTTTATTCATGAATAATATTTCATTATATGAATATGCCATGCTTTGTCTATGTACTCATAAGTTCATGGACTCTTGTGTTGTTTCTATTTTGACTATTATGAACAATACAGCTATGAACCCTCATGTACCAGTTTTGTGTGAATATATATTTTCCTTTCTCTTGGGTAGATGCTTAGGAGCAGAATTGCTGGGTCATATGGTAACACCATATTTAATATTATGAAGAACTGCCAGATTTTTCCAAAGTGACTGTACTATTTCACGTTCCCACCTGCCTTTTATGAATATTCCATTTTCACTCTATCCTTGTCAATACTTGCTATTCTCTGTCCTTTTCTTTAGAGCCATCCTAGTGGGTGTGAAGTAGTATCTCACTGGTTTTGATTTGCCTTTCCCTAACTGCTTTGTAAAAGCGTTAGTATTGCAATGTCCAGCTTCAGCGTTGTGATAAATGAGAAGGCACATCTATTATCCAATTAGGAATTAGAGAAACCTGGATACAATTCCGATTCTTTCGGACACGATGTCCTAAGCTCTTGGCCCTGCCTCAGAAACCTTCAGGAGAGGTGTCCTCTGAAAGACGTTCTCAAAAGCAGTGTGGGAAGGAATTTCAAGTACTTACTTCATATTTGTAATTCCTGAATAGATATTCCTTGTGGGAAGTCTTTGCATTGTTCTCCACAAATCTGAAAATACCTGAGACAAGGAAATTTTTAATGTAGTTTCTGAAAGCTCTTGCTAAGCAAAAATATGTCTCCTTCAGAGTAACTGTCTTCCTTTGCTGGCTGGACTCTGACCGACTGACTCACTTGGCTGAAGCCAGTGAGTCTCAGAGCCAGGTTTCTTCCTTTCCCAGACAGTGTCTCACACATGGTGAAGGACCAGGGAGAGGATGAACACTTGGGCATGGGTGAGTGACTCAGGGCAGCCATCTTAGTCTGTGGAGCACATTCTTCACTGTGTGCACAGGAGGTCTTCATTACCCAGAGAAAATTGGTGCTAGGAAAATGCTACTTAATATGCATCCATCAAAAATAAGGACAGAATTTTCTAAATAAACTATAAAAAAACCTTACGTGGGACTTCAACTTGAAAAACAAAGCTAGCAATTATGAAAACAAGCTTACTTTATTTACTATTTAACAAAATAGATCAAAACAGGGCTAGATGAAAACTCCGGGCTCTTAGAAAACACACAATATGAATTGGATGGGGATTTTTCCTATTGTTCTGACAAAGTGGTAGAATAGCAAAAGTCAACTTAGCCTCAAAATTTTGCAACATTGTTATGAAGTCTCCTCCTCTTTTTTTTCAAAATTACTCAAGGATTTCACAAATTTTCCTGAGGGTCTCTCTTAATCTTTGATATTCAAATCATTCTCTTTTAAAGCTCCAGTTATATCCTCAGTGTGGTAGATTTTCTCTCTTGGTTTATCCCAATCCTCCTTGGTCCATGGCTTTGGATATGGCTAACTTGATTCTTCAACTTTCAAGGAATGCAAGAAATTTTTCATCCTTTGCAAAGCTTACCATTTCATGTAGCACTCAGTTTGCCTTGTAGGTGCTTTGTGTTTTCTGGTGTCTACACTGTACAATCAACAGAAGACAGACCAGTGGGATATTGACCAGGTTGGTTGGGACAGCTGCTGGTGATACACACACAGGACTGTGTGAGGTGACTAGACTATTGTAAATGGTGTTTTGGTGCTATGCTTTTGCTTCTCCGTGCTTGTCATGTTTGTACCTCTTGTGGTACAGATTTCCTTCATTGGCATTTGGCTTTCCAAGTCCCAGGCACAGAGATTCAGTCTGAACTCAGGTTACCTTGAAGGCTGTAATGCTGCCTAGAGATTTCTGGAGCTTAAACTCATGTCTATGGCCAACAAGGCTCAGCAGGGTCTAAACAGAGCCCCTCCATTCTGCATCTTCATCCCTATCTCATGCTTTCCTGCCTTGTTTACATGGCTCTAGCCACCCTGGTGTTCTTTTTTTTTTTTTTTTTTTTTAATTTTTAAAAAAAATTTATTTATTTGTCAGAGAGGGAGAGAGAGAGCGAGCACAGGCAGACAGAGTGGCAGGCAGAGGCAGAGGGAGAAGCAGGCTCCCTGCTGAGCAAGGAGCCTGATGCCGGACTCGATCCCAGGATGCTGGGATCATGACCTGAGCTGAAGGCCGCCGCTTAACCAACTGAGCCACCCAGGTGTCCCGACCCTGGTGTTCTTTATTCCTTGCCAAACCCTTTCTGGCCTCTGGACTTCTGTCCTGTCCTGTTTTTTCCTTCTATCTCAAATGCCCTTCACATGGCTCACATGCTTCAAGTATCAGTAAAATATCAGCTTATTGGAGAGCCCTCTGTGGACCACCTCACCTCAAGAGGCAACTTTCCTTGTAATCCCCCTTTTGCACGCCCTCTCACTTATCTGCTTAATAGCACTTAATAGGCTACATAGAGATCTTATATGTTCACTCTCTTATTTCTGTCTCTGAGGCCATAACACAAGTTTCAGGAGAATAAGGACTTTGTTGAATTTTCCTTTACACACAAAAAACCTTTCTTAGTCTTTGTGAGATGGAAAGCTGTGGTTTACAAATTGCAAAGAGGTAAATGAAGAGAGCTTGGGGGCAGAGCACTCAATTTCACTGACTTGAAGAATTTAATAGAAACTCTTTCTTAGGGACATCAAAAGAATCTTTGCTTCCTTCTAAAATACAGAAGCCAACTTAGACATTTTAGATTGTGTAGAGTGCTTTGCAGGGAATTTTCCAGGATTGAGGATTAGATACAAAAGAAGTTATTTATGTATATTTCTCCTACCTAAGGATTGTTTGCCTCATTATAAAATGAATCACTTCACTTTCCCACTGAGAAGGAAGAGGGGCACAAGAAGCCAGATAAACTGTTCATTGGGTCATGATCTTTATCAACTCCTGCTCCAAGGGCTCTAGAGTTTACTTAAAGGGCAATTTTCCTGATCTTTTAAAAGCTAAAAAAAAATTGAGAATATCATGAGGAAAATGCTTCATTGTAACTCATGGGCACAATTGCGTGATCCAGATCAGATTCTGGTTGGTGCCAAAAGGAGACAGTCCCAAGTCCCTGGAACAAAGGAATGGTAAAACTAAACAAGATAAAGAAAGATCAAAACTCCATGTTTTCCATTGTTAAGACCTCAGAAACCTATAAAAGCAGTTGTTTTATGGGAACACTTAGCAAAGTACTGCCCAAGTCCATTTTAAAGGCTCAAAATCCTTTGACATATGGCAATCATTATGTGGGCTCAGCTGTCTATCTTGCACAATGCTCTCTTCTTCCCTCCCCCAAAGAAATCATTTCAAGCCGCATATTTACTATATCTTACAAGAAGCACTTAGTGGCAAGCAAGGCTCAGAAACAGTCTCAGGAAGACTAGTCCTGGTTAAGAATCCATGAGCACCCACGCATTTTGTCTCAATATGGAAGCCTTGAGGCAAAGTTGTTTCAGATTTCAAGGGGATATACATTCCTAGCTAAGATTTTACTTTAGGAAAAGATTTAATGACTCAGATGTCCTAGGCAGTAAAATGGAATACATTGTTTTGCTTGGCCTTTTCAAAAAATAGAAGAATATGTGGGTCGCATTGACCTATTGGGATGTGTTGGGCTTTCCTAGATATCAGGCAATAGAAAAGACAGAAAAACAGATCAAGGTGAACTCCATCAGTGTGCTTTTGTGACTCCCTTTAGTGTCAGAGAATGTGCCATATTTTTTTAGCACCAGCACACTGAGGTTAAGCTCCTGCCCTCTTGGAAGAACAGGTGGACACTTTCCTCCTCCATGTTCCTATGGGAACAGTTGGTAGAACATATCCACACCATATTCTTGGAAAACACTCCCTCGTGCTGCTTTGATGTGGTGTTTCTCAGGAAAACCAAGAAAATTTTCCCTAGGAAATAAAAATAGTTGAACCCCAGTATATAAGGTGATGCAGTCCAGGCTCAGCCCAACTATGGAAGCCATAAGAAGTTCTCAGCATCCCTTCTTGATCTTGGCCCAAACCAGGATGGGCAAGACCTGCAAGAAACATATGATGCCCCACTTTAGAATTTGCCATCTGTCTATAAAATCCATCCTCCACACAAAAATCCCTAAAAGGAAATTCACATGGACATTTGCTTTTCCCAAAAGTTAAGAGTGTCTATCCAAAGAGCACACAACACACTTGCCTTCCCTGCTAATAGAAGTACACATTTCGGGGCACCTGGGTGGCTCAGTGTGTTAAAGCCTCTG